>PYAF01004486.1:622457-655478 GCA_007407185.1 Glycine tomentella
ATATGTTATAGTCTTTTACATGCTTGATAGGAATCACTAAGGAATTAGGGTTATTGTCAAAGGGTTAAACTGCTAAGGAATTAGGGTTTACTAAACTAGGAAAGATATATCATTTGAGTGAGCAAACTTGATAAACCAGTTAAGTGAAAGTGGTAGGAATCAAAAGGGATTGTGCCTGACCACAATTGTTCTTCTATTGATAACAACTCTGTTTAATTTACTGCACTTAGTTCTTTAAATTATGTTTTATATTCAACACTTCAACCAATTCAACAACAACTCTTTTAAAATAACTTCTTTTTACTTCCAATTACTGAGACTTATAATTACTGTGAATTTCACCCCAATCCCTGTGGAGAACGATACTTTACTTACCTACTTTTATTCCTTGAAACGAGCGGTGCACTTGCCGTATTCACAACACATAGCAGGGAATTGAAATCCCTCATTGATAAACTAGCCAAGCTCTAAATACTTAGGAAGCATGACTAGCTTGGTAGCATTGAACTGCATATAGTTCATCTTTTCAGTTTGATTAGTGAACCAGGTAAAGAACTTGTTCACAACAGCATTTGAGGATTCTTCAGCCTTCCTATTACTGGTTTTGGTTCTTTTGGATGCATATGGGTTGGACATGGTGTTTGGGTTGAAGAAAAGACTAACAGAGGATGGGTCAGTGATAGAGAGGAGAAGACACAGTAAAAAGATGATTATGTGGTGCTTGAGAGAGAGATAAAATTTCAGGTATGAATTGATTTAACTCTGAAGTCTATATTTATAGAGTTTTGTAGGTCAAATTTGAATTTCAAATACCTTGTTATAACTTATTTCGTGTTTCAAGAGGTATAAATGAGATTGACATAAATTTGAATTTGAATTTAAGATAAGATATGTCAGTTAGGATTTTTGAAAATCGTTCAATTTTCATAGAAATGTCATAGATAATCGATTACATAAGCATGGTAATCGATTATTCTAGTAGAATTTTAACATAGAAGTAGTTCTCAATCATTAAGTAATCGATTAAAAGACAGGGTAATCGATTACTCCAGAGAATTTTTGTTTCAGAAATAGCTTTCAGCAATAGGCAATCGATTAATTCGATAGTGTAATCAATTACTCCAGATAATTTCTATTTCTGGATAACATTCAAATAACAAGTAATCGATTAATTGGTTAGTGTAATCGATTACTCTAGGTCTATTTTTATTTTGAATTTGTCTTTAAACATCAAATAATCGATTAAAACACATAGTAATCGATTAAACTGGACAATTATGCAGAGTGAATAGTGTTTTCAGCAGGTTTCTGAATTTTTAAGCACATGTGATGAATAGCTAATCTAGATGGTATATCATGTAGTTAGGCACATATAAACATGCTAGCATGTATTAGATTCATCAAGAATACGTAGCATGTTTCTAAGATCATAGAATCTATCTCTAGATAAGGGTTTGGTAAAGATATCAACCAATTGATTATTAGTATCAATAAACTTAATTTTGATGTTACCCTTTTGGATGTGATCCCTGAGAAAATGATGTCTGATCTCTATGTGTTTTGTCCTATAGTGCATGACTAGATTCTTTGATAGGTTTATTGCACTTGTGTTGTCACATAGCAGAGGAATTTCATTCCTTTCCACACCAAAATCTTGGAGTTGTTGCTTAAGCCACAAACTTTGTGCACAACAACTTCCACCAGCAATGTATTCAGCTTCTGCTGTTGAAAGGGCAACACAAGATTGCTTCTTACAATGCCATGAGATTAGTAAGCTTCCCAACATGTGGCACATTCCACTAGTGTTTTTCCTATCAAGTTTGTATCCTGCAAAATCAGAATCTGAGTAGCCAATTAAATTTAGTGATGCACCATTGGGATAATAAAGACCAACTCTTGGAGTTGATTTGAGGTATTTGATGATTCTCTTGACTATTGTGAGGTGTGACTCCTTTGGACTTGCTTGATATCTTTTCACACAAGCACACACTCAACATTATATTTGGTCTACTTGTAGTCAAGTACAATAAAGATCCAATCATCCCTCTATACTTTGACTTATCAACCCCCTTGCCTTTTTCATCTGAATCAAGGTAGGTTGAGGTTGCCATAGGAGTTGCAGCATCTTTGCTCTTCTCCATGTCAAACTTTTTTATCACTTCAAGGTAGTATTTAGTTTGGCTGAGAAATGTTCCATTCTTCATTTGCTTCACTTGAAGTCCAAGAAAGAATGTTAATTCTCCCATCATAGACATCTCAAACTCATTCTTTATAGAGATAGAAAAAATTATTTACACAAGGAATGATTAGTTCAACCAAATATTATATCATCAACATATACTTGAACCAAAAAGATATCATTGCCATGTTTCTTGATGAACAAGGTTTTGTCAACTTGTCCTCTTATGAAAGATTGACCTAGCAAGAAGTTGCTCAATCTTTCATACCAAGACCTAGGATCTTGTTTCAATTCATAAAGAACTTTCTTTAGTTTAAAAACATGGTTTGAATATTTGAAATCAACAAAACCAGGAGGTTGATCAACATAGATTTCCTCTTCAATATATCCATTTAAAAAAGCACTCTTTACATCCATTTGAAACAATTCAAAGTTCATTAAACATGCATATGCAAGTAGTAACCTAATGGCCTCTAACCTTGCTACTAGAGCATAGGTCTCTTCATAGTCTATGTCTTCTTCTTGGCTGTGACCTTTTGCAACCAATCTAGCTTTGTTTCTGACTATGATTCCACTCTCATCAAGTTTGTTCCTAAAAAACCCACTTGGTGCCAATAGGTTTGTGAGTAGAAGGTCTAGGAACAAGTTCCCAAACTTCATTTCTCTTGAACTGATTCAGTTCATTATGCATGGCAAGCATCCAATGTTCATCAAAAAAAGCTTGGTCAATGCTCGTAGGTTCAATTTGTGAAACAAAAGTCATATCACAATAGAGATTTCTTAGTGAAGATCTAGTTGATACTCCCTTAGTGACTTCACTAATTATGTTGTCAAGGGAGAGATCTCTTGTAGTTCTCCAATCCTTAGGCTTTTGGATAGGTGTTGATTGTTCCATTTTTGCAATTGGTTCTTCCTTTTCCTTTCTATTTGATCCACTGAATTGTATATGCTCTTCTATAGGGCCTGCATCATTTTCACACTTCTTTTAGATTCATCACAAATAACATGAACTGATTCTTGCATACATAAAGTTCTTTTATTAAAGACTCTATATGCTTTGCTTTGTAATGAGTAACCAAGAAAGATGGCTTCATCAGCCTTAGCATCAAACTTGCCAAGAGATTCCTTACCATTATTTAAAACAAAACATTTGCATCCAATTGCTCTTAAGTGAGAAATGTTTGGTTTTCTACCTTTGTATAATTCATAAGGAGTTTTCTTCAAAACAGGCCTTATCAGTAATCTATTCAAAGTGTAGCAAACTATACTCACAGGATCAGCCCAAAAATGTTTAGGCAAATTTTTCTCATTAAGAAGAGTTCTAGCTCCTTCTTCAAGGGATCTATTTTTCCTCTCCACAACACCATTTTGCTGAGGTGTTCTTGGAGCTGAAAAATTGTGGATTTGTGGTTGATTGCATTTTCTTCACAAATTTTTTCAAAGTACTCATTTTGGAATTCACCCCCATGATCACTTCTTATTGTGATAATTTTGTATCCTTTTTCATTTTGAATGAGCTTGGCTAATTTTTTGAATGTCATGAAAGCATCACTCTTGGATCTTATAAACAAAGTCCATGTGAATCTAGAATAATCATCAACAATTACAAGCCCATAGAAATTCCCTCCTAAGCTCATAGTTCTAGAAGGACCAAATAAATCCATATGAAGCATTTCAAGGGGTCTTGAGGTAGAAACAACATTTTTATTTTAAAAAGAAATCTTGGTTTGTTTCCCCTTTTGACAAGCATCACATAGTTTGTCCTTTTCAAACTTTAGTTTAGGTAAGCCAATGACTAAGTCTTTTCTTATAAGCTTGTTCATGTGATGCATGTTAATGTGACTTGCCCTTCTATGCCATAGTCAAGATTCATCAACTTTGCTTCCTAGGCAATTAGTGTTGTGAATTAATGCATGCTCTATAGAGAGTAAGTAGATATTACCTTTTCTTTTACTTACATGTATAACCTCACCGGATTGACCATCACATATTAAACAACAATTGTCATTGAAGGAAACTTTGAATCCTTTATCACATAGTTAGCTTATGCTTAGGAGATTGTGCTTTAAACCTTCCACATAGAGAACATTTTTTTTATCATGGTTTTAAAGTTATCTCCTATGTTTGTCCCTTCATGAGTGACTTCCAACATCTCCCACATTTCCTTTGTGCTTTTACACCTAACAGTTCTAAAGAATTCGTCAGATGAAAGTGCAGAAGTAATCATGTTCTTAGCTTTAAAATCATACTGAACAACTCTTTTTTTTGCATCTATCATCTCATCCCACTCTTTGGGAAACATATTATTACCAACAGTTTTCATAGGAACGAATGGACCTTTTTCTATTTCTTTCCATGCACCGGGGTCATTTGATTGAATGAAAATATGCATTCTGTTTTTCCAAAAACTGAAATGCTCTCCTTCAAACGTCAGAGGACGATTGAGGGAGGCACCTTCCTTGAAGGTAATTTGTGGGGTATTCATTTTCTTTGAAAAAGATAGTGATCTTGAATAACACTCAAGAACCAGCTCTTGATACCAATTGAAAACAGTATGAACACAAACAATTAACCGAGAGGGGGGTGAATTGATTAAAATTTGTCATTTTAAAAGTCTTGTAAGAATTAGAGTTACAAGATCATATCACAATTAAAACCAAGAATGATTCAATCAATCAAACCACTTAGCTCAAGAAAACAATTTCAGAAACTTCTACTTGTCAAGTAATAAAGATTTCACCAAATAGTTGTTAGATATAGGGGGCATGAAGAAGGATCAAAATATATGCTGAAGCTGGATGAGTGTTTTAGCTTTGTACATGCCATTCAATTGAAGGCATTTGTAATTGCTTGATGTAGGAAAGAATCATCCTATGATCCATTGCATTGCAAAAACATTCATTGACTTGCATTCATGATTTTACAAAAGCATATTGTTTGTGAAAAATGTTTAAGATTTCATGATTGCGTCAAAGTAAAGTGCTCATGGTTTTAAGTTTTTGGAAAAACTATTTTTCACTGTATTAATCGATTACCACATATTGGTAATCTATTACCTGAGCTTTGAAGAACAAAATAATCAATTACCAGCATTAAGTAATCGATTGCTCAGTATAAACACAAAACATGACTTGATTGTGTTAATCGATTACCATTTATCAGTAATCAACTACTTAGTTCATTTATGGAACAATGAATCTCTGTAGTAATCGATTACAGGTCAAAATAATCGATTGCTTTGTTCATATAACCTTACCAGAAAACTAAAGAACATTTTAATCGATTAAATTTGTTTTCAATCGATTACAAATGAAGTTTTAATCGATTACTTAGGCGATTTAATCGATTACATGCACAACAGTTTGTTATAAATAGTTGTTGGGTCTTTTGATTTGATTAGAACATCATTCTATGAAATTCTCAAAGTTTTCATAAGTCTTCTGAGATTGAGAAAGGATAATCTAAGTTCTAAAGTTCTTGTCCCACATATTCAAATCTTCATGGTGTATTGAAAGATTTCTTGGGCAAGATTTCAAAGAAGCTTTCTGGAGAGGAAGTTTTGAAATTGTTTTTCATTTCAACTCTGTTTGGTAACTCATATTCATTTATAATCATTGGATCATCAGGTTGCCTCTCTCCATTAACTTTTCTTGTAAATTCGTTTTTGTAATTTTGGTTGTTTGTAACTATTACAAAGAGGTTCTTTAAAGCTTTTCTAGAGTAGGGTTCTCTAGAGGGAAGAGTGGAGAAGGGTTCTCTATGTCTTGATCATTAGAAGTCTAATAGGGTTTTAGATTTCAGTTCTTTATCTCGGGTTGATAAAGGGTCATATTTTGTAAGCTTGTAAAGAACGGATTTTGTTAATAGTGGAACTCTAGCCAAGGTTTCATTGGAAGAAACTGGATGTAGCTTCTCTTGTTGAGAAGTGAACCAGTATAAATTCTTGTGTTGATCTCTACCTTTTAATCTCTTTTTGTTATCCTGATCTATGATTCTTCATGAATTCTTTATTACTTAACAAGTTAAGTTTTTGTAGTTGTTTTCTTGGGTTGAGTGATTTGATTGATTGAAGCATTCTTGGTCTAATTGTGATAAAAATCCTAAATTCGCTTCTTGTTTTAAAGAAATTTTGAGACTCTGTTTTAACCAATTCACCACCCTCTTGGTTATTGTGTGTGTGTTCATATTATTTACAATAGTCTCAGATTAAGATAGTAAGAAGAGAATAAAGAAAGTAATCAACACAAGAACTTATACTGGTTCACCCCTCAAAAGAGAAGCTACATCCAATTTCTTCTAACCAAAACTTTGATTAGAGTTCCACTACCAACAAAATATGTTCTTTACAAGCTTACAAAAGATCACCATTTATCAACCCTAGATAAAGAACTAAAAATCTAAACACCCTTTAGACTTCTAATGATCAAGACATAGAGAAACCCTTCTCTATTCTTCCCTATAGAGAACCCTACTCTAGAAAAGCTTAAAGAACCCTTTTGTAATTGCAACTAACAAGCTGAAATGTAAAAACGAATTACAACCAGAGTTTAGAGGAGAGATACAACCTTATGATCCAAGAAATGCAAATGTAAATGTTTACCAATCTGAGATCAGGTTGAAAGAAAGCAAGTTTCAGACCAAGCTCTCCAAGAAACTACTTTGAAATCTTGTCCAAAAAGATTTCTACAAATGATGCATAAGAATCTTGAATTGTAGGACAAGAGCTTTGTTACTCAGTGTATTTCTCTCAGTTCAGAAGCCTTATGAAAATTAGTGAAAATCTCGAAATTGTAATGAATGAATCTTTCAAAAGACTTAACAGTTTTATATAGAAAAACTGTTGTAACTGAATGTAATCGATTAATATGTCCATGTAGTCAATTATTTACTTTTGAGTAATCGATTAATTGTTTATTTAATCGATTAATTTGTTGTTGAGCTTTCTGGAAAAGATGTATGAACAAAGTAATCGATTAATATGCCATGTAATTGATTAACACAAAGTTTTTCCATTTTACAAAGTGCTTAGTAATCGATTATAGATAAATGGTAATCGATTAACACAGACAGGACTTGTTTGTGTTTATACTGAGTAATCGATTACTCAATGCTTGGAATTGATTATTCTGTTCTTCAATACTCAAGTAATAGATTACCAATTTGTGGTAATCGATTAAGGCAGTCAAAAAGAGTTTTTCCAAAAACTTGAACCCTTGAGCACTTGACTTTTTATGTAATCACAAAATCTTAAAGCTTTTCCACAAACCATGGGCTTTTGTAAAACCATGAATGCAAGCCAATGAATGATGTTTATGCAATGCTATGTGTCATAAGATGAAACGCTCATACATCTAAATATTGCAAATGCCTTCAATTAAATGACATGTTAAAAGCAAAAACTCATCCAAGCTTCAGCATAGATCTTGATCCTTCTTCAAGCTCCCCTTGTATCTAACAATGTTCACTTGGAGCGTCGACAAACAAAGCTACATACTTAGTCATTTGCAAAAATAGGAATCCAACATCAGTTCAAGAATCAACTTTGATACTATAAACCCAAGTTACGTTCTTGGTAATTCAGTTGCTTCTAAGTCTCAGCAAGCAAAACTGGACACTATCAATTAGAAGGTCTCAACTTTTACGATAAAAAGACATAACTCAAGTGGCCTATACTCATCAACACAAACATTCATAATTTGAAGACAGAGTGCAAAGACATAGAAGAAATTGAAGAAAGAAGAACATTTTCATTAAATTGAAATTGTCATAATTCCATGGCCTTCTCGGCCCAAAACTAAACAAAACAAAACAAAACAAAGCAAAGTACAAGAGGTGGCAGCCTAAGCATTGGCCCTATCACCAACACTTTCTTCAGCAGAGCCGATCTCCTCCTCATCGACCAAGACTCCATCCTTCACATCCTTGAAAGAGTCAAACAAATCCAAGTCAAGATCTTTTGGCAAAGAGGCCAACTTGTTGAACAACCTTGAGGAATCCCTTCTCATGTTGCTCCACTACCTCCCTTTTGTAGATGGCCAACTCCTCATCAAGCTCTTTGCTGACTGCGATCTCAGCAGCGAGTCCAAGCTCAGACTCTTTCAACTTCTCTTCCAACTCAGTCACCCTTTTGGCCAACTCCTCCTTCTCAGCAGTGACCTTGTCAGCCTTGACAGCCAGGTCCATTTTTTCCTTTAGCAAAGCTTTACCCTAGGTGGCCAACTCATCACTGTCAACCCGGGTACATATCAACTTGGCCAAAACACCACCAAGCTTAGCAGACAACTGATGGTTAGACCTGACCAACTCATCAATGGCCACCACGACATTATTCAGCTTGGAGTGCTCTACCCTCCAAACGTTGCGGACAGCTGACTTCAACTTGGTTAGCTCCCTCTCCAGAATAGCAACCTTGTTCACGACCTCTTGGTGCAGTTGTCCATTCTCCTCCAAGAAGGTAATACTCCTATGCAGAAAGAGCTTTACAGCATTAATTGAACATTGAGGGCCGACCGACCAAATCAAGTTCTTGTCAAACGGGGTCGACACCCTTCGTTCAAGCCTATTCCCTACACTCCATAATGAGTCAACCTCCCTTGGAACTTTTTCAAACTCAAGGGAGGTGACAGTAGGGTGAGATGAAGACGTCAGCTCAACATAAGGAAGGGGAAGTGAAGGAGCAGGCATAGCAGCAGTAGAGGGAACAGGGGTGGCAGCAGGAGGAGTAGGAGCAACAGAAGGCAGAATCCGGGCAACAACTGGGGCAAAAGCAGCAGGCGGTGGAGCAGGGGAAGCACAGTCAGGGCCACCACTAGTGCTATTTCCTGAATAGAGGGAGGAGAGGTCGGCACACAGGGAAGAAGACCCGCAACCTCCCTTATCGCCCGCAGCCTATGAGGGGCCCAAGACTTCTTGCGACCAGACTTCCCAGCACCGTCATCCCTCTTCCTCTTATCCAATGCAGAGGGGGAAGTGCTAGAGAAAGCAACATCAATTTCAGCAGGGCCAATCCCGACAACGTGTCGACCCTTTTCTTTGGCCGTAAGGGGAACAGGGGATGGTGGCACAACATCACCACCCACATTCTTCACTAGCGGCTTCCATGTAAAGTTACCCATGATACCTGCAAAACACACAACAAAAAAGAGAGTCAAGTCAAGGTACACACAAGAAGACAAAGAAGGCTTAAGGAAGACAGAATATCGTCCAGTGCAGCAGAATGGTCATCTGCCGATGGCAGTGACAAGATAGCACGTGCATCTAGGGAGGCCAACAATAGCTCCAGGATCACCTTGTCCGATCTATCCACTAGGGTCAGTGAGTCCTCATCAAATGACCTGAACCTAGTGAGGTCAGTTTGCCATTAGAATGGGAAGCGAGGCTTCCTATCCTTGTTGCGCATCAATGGCAATTCATCTGCCACTACACCACTTTCATGGACCATGAAAAAATGGTCCTTGAAGTGACGGAAGACATTGGTGTCAACCTCGAACAATTTCCTGGAAACACTGTGCAAGCGGACCTAAACAACATTCCTAGACAACTTGGTTTGAAAGAGAAACCAAAAAAGGTGAATACTCGGACGAATGTTCAAAAAAGAACACAAAATTTCAAAGGCCCTCACCACTGCCCAACTATTAGGGCGAAGTTGGGAGGGTGTCACATTCAAGAATTCTAGGAGGGCACACTGAAAAGTTTAAAAGGGAAGGAGAAGACCTAACATCTCGAAGAGGCATCGGTACATGAAGAAGAAAGGCAACGTGCCTGGCGCCGCCCTTAGACAGGGGAAGTCATCGTTCCCACAAGGCTCGACAGTGACCTTGTGGAATCCCCAGGGGCCGTCACCTGCAGCTGACAGCACATGGCAACTACTAGTGCTGGGGAGGTCAGGGATGATCGGTACTTGAAGACGTCCTCCCTCACCGAGTCATAGCCACGAACGACCAGGGTGGAGGATGGTGACACATACGAGAAGAGGTTTTGGTGCTTTCTAGCACCACTTTGCCTCATCCTCCCCGAAGTAGAAAGAGGGGGAAGGATGGTAAGCTGCAAAGGCTCACCTTCCCTACGGGCGAAGGGAGACCTTGCCTACTAACAAGGGTGAGAAAGGCCCTCACCAGCCCGACTGGAGCTCGCTCTCTTCCCGGAGGAGGAAGACCGTCTGAAATCTTTGCATGGGTGTTCTCCTCCGAAGAGTAACCCACAAAGTTGATTAGCGCATAAAGGGCTGCTCTATCGAGCCCCTTGAATCGCTACCTCCCATGCCTAAAGAAGAGTCGAAAATGGGAGAGACAGACAATGTTAGAAGCAAAGGATGAATACCTTAAGCAAAAGAAAGGTTTGGGCAAGAAGAAGATCAAGGAAGCTGAAGAAATTTTAGGAAAGCAAGGAAGCAAGAATGGCGATGGGAGAAAATGTGAAACGTCCAATTCATTTAAATGGAGGTGTGACTACCATGCAGTTACACACAAAACTTGAAACGACTCCCTCGGAATCCATGCCATGACCTGATGCAACTCACCCACTACCACACATCTCCAGTACATGTCTACTCCTTGAGTGACACATATGCGCGAGTATGGTGCGTGGGCGGCACATGCTTGGCAGCAAGTTCAACCTCGACGCTTCACTTGCCTGACATGGCCGACCTCATCTACAGAATCAATACATCCTTTCTGGACATTTCAACAGTAACAACCCGAACATCATACATTCAGGTTAGTAGGCTTGACATAGCTCCACATTTAATTTTCAAAGTTACCAACATTGACATCGGACATCATTTGTCCACCCTTGGGGGGCTCCTTAAGCTCACCATTTCTCTTACTTGTCAAAAACACCAACCTTGACACCGGACATTCCTCATCAACGCTTACTCATCCTCTTTCGCCCGCAAGCCGGCTCAGAGGCTGGGGGGCTTATGTATTGTACAAATTGGTAAAGTTACACATGGTTATTACTGTGATATCATTGTACACGTGTCCACCCTCCATGCCAACCCTGCTACAGTAGTAGTGCACATTTCCGCTCTAAACGTCGACCTTGACACAAGGAAGACTGTCCGTCCTCCATGTCAGCCTTGCTATAGGAGCGCAGATGTCCACCCTCAACAGCTGGGTCTTTCCTGGTCAACAATAGCTTATCTGTTATACTTATTCAAATAAGTGTAACCAATTTATCTCCTAGAATATCTCCAACTATCTCCAAAGGATTATCTACAAGTTGTTACTTGTATACAAGTAACAACATATCTATAATGTACACATTATCTTTTATTTGAATTATATAACTGTATGTTATTATCTTGTTATCTTATCAACAGATTAATTAACAAACAAAGGCCCAAGGCCCATACTCCACAGTATAAATACAAGTTCTCTCTAAACCTTTACTTATGTCCATACATATTACTATTCACCCACAGTAAACATACATCCGAGGTACCCTCGGGGACTTTTTATCCTCTTTTATACACTTAGTTATTCTTTCATAATTGATGTACTTACTTTAGTGTCAGAGTCCTTTCCTTTGTTTTGTAGGCCCCCCTTCTTAACAAAGTTGACTCACCATCCGACGTGCAGAGTTTGGAATCCACTTGGACTCTGTCCATCATCATACATATAATTTCCAGATTTTGATAAGAACATTATATGTTAAAAAAGAATCTTTTTATTATCTCTTTATTTCTTTTAAAAATAATTTAATATTTTATAAAATATGTTTGAGAATATAAACCGAAAAAACTTGTACTTTACACGGTTAGTAGAGAAAAATAAAATGGAAAATGTACAATAAAACAAAAAAAGGTAAAAACTAATTGTGGGAAAAGGTTGTCTCGTGTATCAAATCCAAGACAGATTTTGTGTATTTATATAGATAATATATTTATCTTGAGTTGTAAATTTGTAATGTCAATTCTTAAAATGATTAAATATGTTTTCATTTTTTTAAATTTGGGTAATTGTTTTTTTAGTTTTTCAAAAAACAAAAATGTTATATTACTTGCTTAAATTTTCGAAAAATTATTTTTAATCTCTCTCTATTTATTATATTTATGATTTTATAATTTATGATAACTTTTAATGCCAAAATAAATATTTAAATTTAAATTTTAAAAAATAATTTTTGACAATCTTAAATCACCAAAATATTTGACTCATATGAATTGATGGTCATTTTTTTTATACATATTTTGACTGTTTTAAAGAAGAAAAATAAAAACATAAATTTTGAATTGTGAATTTTTTTACTTATTTTGATGCTTTTAAATTGTCACGAATCATTTTTAAAGAAATTAAATTAAAAAAATTCTCACAGTAAAAATTGTCACAAATTGTGATATCATTAAGCAAAGAAATAGAGAGATTATAAGTAACTTTTTGAAAATTTGAGAAACTAATAAATTTTGTTTAAGGACTACAAAAATAATCTCCCAAATTTAAATAAAAATATATATTTAAGCCTTCTTAAAATATGTGGACATGCATAGACATGAAATCCTTAGTTGAAATAATATTAGCATTTATGTTTAAGGGTTGTATATATTTTACAGGTATGCCTACATTTAATTAAGATATAATTGATAGTTAATTTAAGAGAAAGTGTGTTAATATTTAAATTATAAGAATAAATATATTTTTTGCATGATATATAACTAATTTGTATATTATCTATATGAGGATGGGAAAACTATATTAATATCTAAATCTTAAGAGTAAATATTTGTATTACAAGTATGAAAATTTTATTGTATGTTTACCATGGAGACGCAGGGTTAATATAAGCATTAATATTTATATCACTAGAATAAATATTTACATTACATTATACTAAAAGTGATACTTGAAAACATTAATATTTTATTATATGGATAAATAAATATTAATAGAAAATGGTTTTTGTACTGCTCAATAATAAGATTTTTGTATAATCTGCTCGGTAAATTTTGAAATTCTGTATATGGGTATTCAATATGTGATTTTTGCACCAACACAAATTAAACAGTAAAAACTAAAAATAAAGAAAATATAAATGGAGAGTGTGAGCTGTGAAGACAATGACTTTTATACATTCCTTTGCCATTCAATTACTATATATGGTCCCACACTTTTGTCCGGGCTTGGCTTCAACCTGCATGGGCTTGTGACTTCTGTCCCTTCTTTTGTGCTTCTAATCTCCAAAGGATCCAAGAGGCTTTCTTCTTCTAGACATGGTGACGATAATGACATTTTATTAAAATGCACATATAATAATTATTTTATAAAAATAAATAACATTTTTTAATTCAAAGGAAAGAGTCGAACTATCAAAAAACTTATAATAATTGATGTTCATTATTCAATCAACTAAATTAAACCTCCTTGATAACATAAATATCATTTATATATACAAATTTTAGTTTTAACATAATTAAATATTTTTAAAAACTAAATTTAAACTAATATATAAATTATTGAATTTATATATTAATCTTATTATATGTTTTTAATATCTACATATATGATAACACTCCTATTCCATAGTAGATTCTAAAAAATGAGTTAATGTAATCATTGGTTAAATAGGATAAATATGTGAGTTACTATAAATTTTTTTACATTGTCTTTAATTTTTATGGATATTTTTTTATTATAAAAAAAGCGTATAATCGGGTGTGAAGAAAGGTTGAAAGTCCAAAACTAATCACGAAATAAGGGCAGGTCTAGCTAGAATTAGAAATATGGCTTTAATGTACAAGCAATTATCAACAACTGGTTTGCTATAGTAGGAAAAATTAGAGTCGTGCTTCCTACACCATTCATTTTTCTTATACACCCAGCAAAAAATTGGAATTCCCAAAATGCCCTTCATCATTTTGGTTAAATCAAATACACCATACACCATTCTTAGCTCTTCCATTTTTTTTGTCTTGTTCATTTGTGCTTTTTGTGCTGCGTTTTGTTGTCTCCGGTTGTTGGTGTTGTTTCTGTGGTGGTGGAGTTGATCGTGAGTGGCGGTGGTAGCGATTTTTGGTCCAATTAAGAATATAAATAAGGAACAATGCATGTCTTTTGTAGTATTTAAAAACATGGAGTTGCACATATTAATAATTAAAAACATACGGTAATTCAAATGAGAGACAGAGAGACAAACATAATAACAATTGAAAAACGAAAATAACCAAATTTAGATGTTGTACAACGAAGACGTCTTCTTCCATTTGAACCATTCTAGTTAGCATCATGCCCAACATCTGCAACGGTTATTCGGGGTTGTTGGGTAGCTGGTTTGTTAAAAATAGCTAAAATTTCCATGTGACAAAAATGTTTTCAGCAGTTGAATTCTGCTAACACCTTTAAGACGTCTTCATCGGTTATCAACTCTATTATGTGATATTCAATAATGTTATCTGAATATTTTGTATGGGCTGGCTGTCGGAAAAATAATTTTCTGACCACTTGTGAGTTGTGAATTCCATAAGGGGGAAATCTTATAGGTGCAACTTGCTTGATGACATCCTTCAGTGTTTCAATGTTGCATCCTGAAGGAATTTCAAATCTTATTGGATTTGTTCTAGTAAAGGAGTAACCCACAAAATCCCCTTGTCGTGGTATGTTCTACTTGCGGTTGTAATATAGCATTGCATCATGTGTAGGGATGATGGTGGATCGGAGTAGGTTAAGTATACCATCGGGTGTTCTGTTGATGGTACATAGTAATTCTATAGGACCAACACACGGGTATTGCTCATTGCACATTAACATTATACAAACATCATCATCATTTGTGAGTTGTAGACAATGAAAAAAATATTGCTGGCCTGCATCTATGGATGGTTGTCGATAGTAGATTTCATGCACAGATTGGTCATTGGTTAGCTGAAGGGTATTGTACATCCTAGTCTTGAGTGTCTGAAAAGAACAGTCATTAGGAACTCACATTGGTATTGAAGTAGGACATTGAAAAGAAACACCAGTTTCCTTGTGTTTCAGTGATCCATTTGGAAAAATGAATACTAATTTGGAGTTAGCAATCGTCTGATTGCTTGTTTCTCCTAAGAATGTCATAGTATTGAGAATGAATTTTGTTTGCGGAGGTATGTTGTGTGGGAGTGTCTGGTTGTGTTAGCGGTGTCTTGTGTTTTTTTATAGAAGCTTGATTGGAATCCAATGTTGATTGAGGCATGTCAAACAGAGTGTTGTCAATTTCTACTGCATAGTGTTGTAGATAGTGTTGTGTTTCTGTATACCGCATAGTGTGACAGGCATGCGTTCTGCAATGTGTTGTCAATTTCGACCTTGATGTTACCTTTCGATATGGTGTATCAGGTAAATGTTCTTCAATGTGTTGTCAATTTGGACCTTTTAAAAATCTCAGTTTCAAAATAATTTAGAATTTTTGTATTTCTAAAGTGTGTATAATTTGTTGTATTAAAATTAATATTTTTGTTATTTAAATTGTTTGTTTAGATGGACAACGATGATTGGATGTATGACAGTATTTTGTCTGAAGAAATAAGTATGCCAGAAGACATTAATATGACTGAAGACAACAAAGACGCACCTTCTGCATTTAAAAATAACACGTGTTCAGTTGATTGTTCTGATGCCTTCAATACTTCAAAGGTATTTTTATGACGTTGTCTTTTTACTAAATGGTGTGATGATTAAATATTCGAGAAGATTTAACTTGTATTATGGTGTTTTTGTAGGTGTTTAACTCTCGTGAAGATGTATTGCAATGGACTCGAACAGTTGCATATGAGATTGGCTTTGTAGCCGTGATTATGAGATCTAACAAAGCAACTGGAAAAAGGGGAAGAACCTCATTTATTTTAATCGGTTGTGAAAGGAGTGGAAAATTTAGAGCATTCAACAAAGATTTAGTGTGTACGATGACTAGCACTAGAAAGTGAGATTGTCCTTTCAAGTTGCGATCGAAACCAGTTTTGGGTGGTAAAGGGTGGATGGCGAAGTTAATATGTGGGACTCATAACCATCGTTTGGCTAAGTCATTCATCGAACATCCATATGTTGGTCATTTGACTGAGGATGAAAAGTTTATTGTTGCTAATATGACAAAGTCAAGGGTGAAACCTAAGAATATTTTCTAACTTTGAAGGATCATAATCTGAACAACTATATAACATTGAAGCAAGTTTACAATGCCAGATATGCGTATCGTACTTCTATAAGGGGCAATAATACTGAAATGCAACAGTTGATGAAGCTTCTTGAACGCGATATGAATATCCACTGGCATAGACTGAAGGGCGAAAATGTTGTACGTGACATTTTTTGGTCACATCCAGATGCAGTGAAGTTGATAAATGCATGTCATTTGATATTCCTGATAGACAGTACATACAAAACAAACAGGTACAGACTCCCTCTGTTGGACATTGTTTGTGTGACACCTACTGGAATGACATTTTTAGCTGCTTTTGCATATTTGGAGGGCGAACGTATAAAAAATCTTGTATGGGCGCTTGAACGATTTAGGGTTTTTTTTTTTAAAGTGATGTTTTCCCTGAAGTCATTGTTACTAACAGAGATTCAACCCTGATGAATGCTGTGAAGACTGTTTTCCCAAACACAACCAACTTGTTGTGTCGGTTCCATATTGATAAGAATGTGAAGCAAAATGTAAAACCCTTGTGGAACAAAACAATGCATGGGACTATGTCATGGATACATCGGGATGTCTCGTAGATTGTGATTCTGAAAAAGAATATGAAGTTTGTCTTATGAAGTTTAAATGTGCCTGTGCACCGTGGCCAATCTTTGTCTAGTATGTGAAAGACACGTGGTTGAATCTGCACAAAGAAAGATTTGTAACGACATGGACTAATAAGGTCATGCATTTTGGAAACACAACAACTAACAGGTATGCAATCGTAAAACATTTTTTTATTATGCTGATTAAGAATTACAATAGGGTTTAAAATGTAATTATGATGGGTTTTAAATTGTAGGGTTGAGTCTGTTCATTCGAACTTAAACAGACTATTGTAGAATAGCGTAGGAGATCTATGTAATGTTTGGGATGCCATGAACGCTATGATCACGTTGCAACACAATGAACTAAAGTCTTCTTTTGATAGAAGCACACATGTTGTTGGACATGCATTTAAAGTTACCTTGTACAAAAGACTGATAGGCATGGTTTCAAGGTATGCGTTAAATGAAATTGCTGTGGAGTTTGAGCGAGTTGATTATGCAGGTATTGATCGCACTCGTTGTGGATGTGTGTTGAGAAGTACGCATGGTCTGCCTTGTGCGTGTGAGCTAGCTAGAATTGGTCTTGGTAGTATACCATTGGATTCCGTACACATGTTTTGGCGGCGGTTACATTTCGAGGACCAGGATGATGATCAATGCGAAATCCACATAACAGAAGAAATGGATGCAATATCAAAGCGTTTTGAATGCCTTGATATGTGTGGCAAAGTCACTCTGAAGATTAAGCTCAAAGAACTAGCATATCCTGATACAACGTCCATGTGTCTTCCTCCTGAAAAGGTAAACACAAATGGGGCTCAAAAGAAACATGTCACCAAACACCAAAGATCAAACAAGTGGGATCCATCGTCCTTTGAGTACGTGGATGTGTTACATTCTCACCATGATAGTTGCTCATCTCAACCCCGTTCCACATCAACATCTACAGGACCTATACCCTCATGTAATATTCCACTGCTGGATCAATTTCTCCCATGCATGAAGAACTACATTTTAAATGTAACTAATGTTAAAGCAGATGGTAACTGCGGTTATCGTGTTATTGCGGCCTTACTTGGTTATGGTGAAGATGCATGGGCTGTGGTGCGCAATCATTTGCTCAAAGAACTTGGGCAATGGTCTCATGAGTATATTGTCTTGTTTGGTGGCTTACATAAATTTGAACAGTTAAAGAGGTCACTCTTAATGGATGAGTTGTCAAAGGTACATGCTTTATGCTTTGTTTGTATATGCATATCATGATTCTGCTTGTTATCATACTAATCCTTGTTTTTATCGGTTAACGGTTTAATGTTCTACTTGTTTGTGGTGGCAGGCAACAATTGATAAATGGATGGATATTACTGACATGGGTTACGTCATTGCCTCATGGTATAACCTTGTACTTGTTTGTCTTTCTCTACAACAAAGCTTGACGTTTTTCCCTCTTAGAAGTCAACCGCCTATACATGCTGGTGCACATAGGGTAATTTGTATTGGTCATGTCTATGGAAATCATTTTGTTCAGGTATTACTCATATCATTTTATTTGTTTACAATGACTACAAGGAATATAGCCAGACAATAACAGTTTGGATCATGATTTTGTTTAGATATTATTACAAGACGAATGTCTCTATGCCACCAACTGCTTTGTTATGGTCAAGAAATTGTTATTCATAGGCAAAAGAATGGCCCGCTAGTTATATTAGTCGAATGTAGAAATATGCTAGTTTGACGAGAATACCAGCTCATTATGTGGATTTGGGGTGTTAAACACACAGGTGAAATGGAATTATGTATTTAAATATTGATGGCTGATGTTTATTTAAAACTATGAAATGAAATGTTTGAACAATATCATAATGTTAACACATATGTTTATATATTGGCATACGTCGTACAAACAATGTCAAAACTCAAACTTGCCGCGGTCCATTCCTGGGATGTCTAGACCGCACATAGATTCTCTGATCCTTACATACACTGTGTGCTAATGTGATACATTGCTCCACTATGTCGTATGCATCAGTGCCAGCAGTAACCATGCGAAGATCTATCAATTGTTGCAACCTCCCTGCAATGGTCTGGCACGTGCCCTTAATAGAGTATGAAAAAACCATATAAGACAATAAGGCCATAAAATATTGAAAATTACAATCTACTGGAATAAAGTTTCAGTTTCACTCACCACTACATGTCGAGGCATGTCAGGCTCATCAGCTTTAGGTAATTCTGCCTGATGAACAGGTGGTGGCTCTGCCATAGTAGCTGGTGGATCTGGTACGGGATCTGGCACGGCTGGAGGAGCTCTCAATTCCCCAGGCTGTGGCGGGATCATGAAAGGGTACGATATTTGGTAGAACCAATCCAAATATGCAGCATCACACTGGCCAGGGTAACTGGAAGGGGCTCTGGTGACTGTCAAGTACTGTGAAAAATGAAGTCACCTCTCATCGACCTCTTTAGCTGACGGGGAGGGCAAGCTTAGAAGACACGGGATGCTTTGAACGAAGCCAAACTGTCTTAGTACCCTCTCTGGTTGGTATTTGACAATGTATGGACCCCATCGGATATGAACTGAGAAAAGACAGATGACTTCAAATGCACGGACCGCACGGTGATCAGTGTATAGTGTCCAACATACAACGTCTTTCGTCAACCTATCTAGTCGCCTTCGATAGGTACTGACAAGTAACGCCTTCCCCAGCTTCCAACAGCAGGCCCGTGGTTGGCTCTCCACATAGTCCTCATCGGCAATCATGTTGGCAACTGCAGGAAAGTGCTCGTATACCCAACACTGCAGTCACCAAAAAAGCAAACACAAATAAGTAGTTCAAATTCAACCAAAACGTTAAATAAATGAAAATATTAACTTAAATTGTAAAAAATACCTGAAGCAGACTAATATAACCAGCAAGATGTTTACCGTGATGCTGACACGCATAGTTTAAGTTACGTACATGTGTTGGAGTGCATTCGCTCCCCAACTGAAGCCACCAACCTGATGGAGATCACGAAATGCCTCCAAGAATACCACACTGATATATGTGGCACTCTTGTTAGCGAAGATCGTGCAACCAACAAAATGGAGCAAATATGCTCTGGCTGCCACTGTCCACTCCATCTGGTCACACTTCCCAGCATACAATTCCCGCAACCATGACAGACGAACATATGCTCCATGGCATTGTTTCGTCTCTGCTTCAGCTTGTTCGGGGGTAACCTCAAGCAACTCCACAACTAATTCAATTGCCTCCTCAACATTCAACACATCATACGTCTAGAAGGCACCCATGACTGGTAGATGAAACAAAGATGCGACATCGTCCAGCGTGATCGTCATCTCTCCGATCGGCAAATGGAAACTGCTAGTCTCCTTATGCCACCTCTCCACAAAGGCTGAGATTAAACCTCGGTCACCTGTCTCCAGCGAACAGGTGATAAGTGGGCTTAACCCTGTACCCGTGACCAAACCTTCAATCTTAGGTGCAGGCCTACCAAATTTGTGCAACTTTCTCCCATGAGATGCCAACTTTAGCTCAAGTCGTTCCTGTATTAGTTGTTAGTTACATAGCCACATACAAAAACTAAAAATAATTGTCAAATTGAATTATATTTAAATACAATTGTACCTCTCCCATCCAAATCTTAGCTGCAACATGATCAGCATAAAGAGTCAACCAGGAAATCCCTCAACCTCAGTGGCATCAATGCTTCCCTTGACCTCAGCTTCAACAGGTGCAACAACGTCACCATCGTCAAGGGCTTGCTCAGCAGGCACGTCTTCAACAAGACCAGTCCTCCTGCGTTGTCTCCATGCTGATGTTGTCGGCCTTTACCGTGCAGGGGGTTCTTCTTCAATGGCTTCTCTGCTATAATAACCAAAGTTTTGTTAAAAAAAAATTAAAAATGAATAAAATAATAATATTTTACTGTAGTTGTTATTGTATCTGGCTGTGATAGCGTGGCATTGTAGCAGAAGGCTATTTTTCACGAATTTTGGCGCCAGGAGCGCCACAGATGCTGGAAATTAGCGCCAGGAGCGCCAAAGTGGCGCCAAGGGTGCCAGATGCACTGGATTTTGGCGCCATCAGTGCCAGAGTGGCGCCAGGAGCGCGACAATGTCGATGAGGCCCAGTATAAAAGGCCAAAACGCGATTTTGGGAGAGGAAACTGTTCTTCTTCTTCCTCCTGCGCCTAGACCTCCATTTTTGAGTGGCCAAGCTTCCTAGAACCTTGTTTTATTGCCCAAATCACTTCCTAGAGCCTTTAATCATGAGGAAAACCTTGAGTGAGCCAAAATCCTTCATCCAAATCTCTTAAACCTTGAGCTGAGAGATTATTTTCACAGAGGAAGTGAGGAACTCGAGATAGGCAAGGAACAACAAGGTTTCTCAGACTCTAGAACCAGGAGAAGAGGTCCAGAGGTCTTCTTTGCCAATTCTGAGGTAAGAATCTCAAGTTTCTCCGGTTAAATTTTGATTTGGGGGTTTTCTATGAATAGTGACCCATTTGAGTTGGGGCTAGAATTAGCCCAGGGTCCTGTAGAGAAACTTGTTTAGAACTGTGTAGTGATGAAGGATTAACTTTCAGAATTTGATTTGGTGAACTTTGATTCTTAGCTCTGCTTATGAATGAGTGACTTGTGTTGAGTCACTAGTTGAGGTTTGTATGACATGCAAGAGCCTTGATTGTGAACTGTATAGAGTCTGTGTGGACTCAGATGCTTTGATTGAGTTGATGGAAGTTTTGAGCTAATTGTTGTGGCTTGTGTTGAGTCTGTGATGACTCTAAAGCCTTGTGTTAAGCTGTGCTGGACCTAGAAGGGTCTGTGAAAGCGTAGTGTGTGTTGGGCCGTTATGAACCTTAAGTTAGAGGACTTATGATTATGCTATGTTTGCTGGATTGTTTGAATGGTTGTTGACATATGCATATGTGCCTGGATTAGGGCTGGACACCGAGGGTGTCAGTGGCGGGTGCCACGGATCAGGGAGAGAACTGCAGAGCTAGGCTTTGCCAGGTAAGTTCTTGGTCCCTGGGGATGATTTTCCGCTTGTTTGTGCCACACCACACTCCAGGTGGAGTGATGGTCATATTCATGATGCATGCATTTGGTTGTTGCATCCTCATAATGATATGCATGTGCATCTATGCTTGATAAATGTATAAGGCCTGTTATTAGATCTTCTGACCAATAAGATGGATATGTACCTCCCTAGGAGACGGGTCATGGGACATCCTCCTAGTTGGTGAGGGATCGGTGATTCCTCAAGACCAAGAGATAGGAGACGGGTCATAGGACATCCTTCTATTCCCGGAAGAGATAGGAGACGGGTCACGGACATCCTTCTATTCCCGGAAGGGATAGGAGACGGGTCACAGACATCCTTCTATTCTCAGAAGAGATAAGAGATGGGTCCAAGGACATCCTTCTATTCTCGGAGGTACCATATATGTGCGTCCATGTTAAGGGGTAGCCCGATGGGATGGCACTGAGGTTAGGCGTTGATGTTTATCCGCAGTACATAGAGCAAGATGACTTGCTCATATTGTTATGAGGGCCGGGTGGCCTATTTGATTGTGACTGCTTGATGTTTGTGACATGGAGAGTGGGCCAGGGTGGAGGAGATACCTCCCCGAACCCTGAGCTTACTGAGATGTGTATCTTACCCCGTGTGGGGATTCATGTTTTTCAGGTGACTCTTCTGAGAGAAGAGAACAGTTCTAGGGCAGGAGGCCCAGTAAAGACATTATATGCATGATCTTGGATGACATGAAGAGAGGTAGATAACTCATTTTTGGCTTGGATGTTGTTGGATGTTTGTTGGTGCCCTGAGGAGGGCTGTAGGGCGTGTAAGCCCACCTGATATTTTGTATAAAATGATATACCCTCATGTGAGGGGATTATTCTTTTGTATCACCACACGTGTGGTGTGGGACTGATGTATATATGTATATTTGTACAGAATGAGTTGTGTAATGAAAAGATATTTCCTCCTGAATCTATATTGTGAAATGATTTATTATCTGCCTATGAATATGATGCGATAAACTGGATCAGCAGGGGCATGTACTTTACTGATGTGTTACTTGTGATGACTATGGATTGTGTTTGTGTGTTGCGGTGTTTTAATAATCCATACATAATGTGATCAAGAAATACGATTCAATCGCTTCCGCATAATTTTCTAGTAACGTTTTAAGCGCGATTCTGATATTATTGATGATAATACACCGGGTGCACACAGGGTGTTACATCTGCCTTCTCTTGCCAAAGCCCGTCGTAATCCTATCATTTTAACCATAATCTGACATTCAAACCAATTAGTTACATTACAATCATAACCATCTGGATCAAAATAAACCTTTCAGATAAGTCACCTAACAAGTGTGGATCAAACCATAGCCATGTGGATCAAAAACTAACTATCAGGGTCCATAACATTACACAACATGCTTTCGAATAACAATTGAATAAAACACTTCACTTCATTCATAACATTTCAGATTACTTATGAGATCATGACAATAAGTCACCTAACAAGTGTGGATCAAACCATAGCCATGTGGATCAAAAACTAACTATCAGGGTCCATAACATTACACAACATGCTTTCGAATAACAATTGAATAAAACACTTCACTTCATTCATAACATTTCATATTACTCATGAGATCATGACAATAAGTCACCTAACAAGTGTGGATAAAACCATAGCCATGTAGATCAAAAACTAACTATCAGGGTCCATAACATTACATAACATGCTTTCGAATAACAATTGCATAAAAGACTTCACTTCATTCATAACATTTCAGATTACTCATGAGATCATGACAATAAGTCAACTAACAAGTGTGGATCAAACCATAGCAATGTGGATCAAAAACTAACTATCAGGGTCCATAACAATACACAACATGCTTTCGAATAACAATTGCATAAAACACTTCACTTCATTCATAACATTTCAGATTACTCCTGAGATCATGACAATAAGTTACCGAACAAGTGTGGATCAAAGCATAGCCATGTTGATCAAAAACTAACTATTAGGGTCCATAACATTACACAACATGCTTTCGAATAACAATTGCATAAAACACTTCACTTCATTCATAACATTTTAGATTACTCCTGAGATCATGACAATAAGTTACCTAATAAGTGTGGATCAAACCATAGCCATGTGGATGAAAAACTAACTATTAGGGTCCATAACATTATACAACATGCTTTTCGAATAACAATTGCATAAAACACTTCACTTCATTCATGTAAAAAATACCTCAGTGGCAACCTGACTTCACTTTAATTTCAAAAAAAAATTTAAGAAAAAACCCATACGGATTGACAATCCGTAAGGTTCATACAGATCGTCAATCCGTATGAATTATACGAATCATCAATCTGTATGAATCATACGGATTGACGATCTATATGAGCCTTACGGATTACCAATTTGTATGTTCCTTATGGATCATCAATCCGTAAGAATCATACGGATTGGCGATCCGTATGAGCCGTATGAATTGATAAGCCGTATTACCCGTATGGATCACCAATCCGTAAGAGCCACACGAATCGCCAATCCGTAAGGCTCATACGGATCGCCAATCTGTATGATTCATACTGATTGATGATCCGTACGGCACATACGGATTGAAAATCTGTAAGGATCATACGGATCACCAATCCTTATGAATCATATGGATTGGCGATCCATATGATCGTTACGGATTAACATTCCTTATTATGGATTGGTAATCCGTAAGGCTCATACGGATCACCAATCTGTATGATTCATACAGATTGATGATTCGTATGAGACTTACGGACTACCATTCCTTATTACGGATTGCCAATACGTATAATTAAACAATTACGGATTACCAATCCATACTCAGCCACAAGGAAGACGAAACGAAGGAGAAACGAAACGTCACTTACCTCGTCACGGAGAAAAAACAAGCATAGCTACGACGGCGACCACCACAACCAACGATGATAGCCCGAGGAGAAGACGCAGTGAAGAAAATCGAAAAAATTGACGACCGCTGAACCTAGACCGCACAAAAGAAAATCGAAAATTGTCTTTCACAGCAAAGAGAAGACGCAATGAAGAAAGTGAATGGTGTATTGAAAATTTTTAATTGCTTATGTTTTGTTTTTTTAACAAGACTATTTGTGAAATTTCACAAATATTTGTTAGATGTATTAGAAAATCTGTTGGTATAGGAAGCAGGACTGGAAAATTTATATCCTTGTTTTTTTTCAGGTAGTGGCTTCTACAAATATTAGGAAATATGGATGAACTAGCCCAAAAATTTAGCTACTCAAGAGAAATGCCGTGGACGTACTCTCAGACATTTTTACCTGAAAACACTCAATTTTTTATTAGTTAAAATTTATTAAAAAATAAAAATTATTAAATTTTGTGAATGTTATATTATATTTGTATAGTGAATCTCTCTTAATATTATAATTTTAATTAGTAAAATAATTAATGTGTTTTTAACACTCTTCTAAAGTCAAAGTTTTTTTATATATAATTTTAAAAGTTTTTCCTCACGAAATACTTGAAAAATATTTCAAAGGAACAATAATATAAACGAATTGTTTCGTATTCTCTTGATAAAGAAATTTTTATATAATATATTTTCAATTATTTTAAAAAGTTTGATATTGATTGCTTTTAATATTATTTTTTCATACAATGTAAATTATATGATTAACGACGAATTCATGAGATGATACAGATTTATAAGCTTTGATGCGTGCATGCTACTCTAGTACTCACTTTCTATCCCTTATCCTTATTTGCATGTGAGCCACGTGTTGTCGTCAAGATAGCGACGACAGTGTCACGTGACCAGTGATTATGTTTGAAACTGATCTTAATAGTATGAATTATGGAAGATGGATCCTAAAATCTATGTGGCTACGCAACCAAAGACAGTTTTGCTTTTTTCTGCCACCATGAAATGATATATAGAATTTTCTGAAACAACACCATTTTATTTTCTAATCACTTTTTTATTTATATATAAAACTTGAATCTCAAACCTTATTTAAAAATTTAAAACTAATTTTAGGAAAATACAATTTTGTATGAAAATTATCTTTTACTGTTGCACGACTGCTGATTTTTGCCATAAATTCATTCATGTGTTTTTAAAATATGTTAATAAATATTTATTTTAAAAAAATTCATTGATCTACTTTGTTATAGGTGCATTTCGTGTCTTGTTCTTCGTACCGAATAACATAACCGTTAAAATTTTACTCAAATCAAAGATATGTTGATGTTTTACTATTATATATGATAAAACGGTAATATTTTTAACATTCTATAAAAAAAAATCCTAAACAAAAATAATGTACTAAATATCTTAGAAATATAGAAGACTAATATTATCGTTACTTAACAATTAAGAGAATTGTTTTAAAATGTTGTAGCACAATTTAAAATGATCAATGATAGAAAACCCTAACATTATAGAAGCCAAAATGAGAATTGAGTGGGGTCGTTTCACACACGCCCTTCTTTTTTATCTATATTTTTATTTTTTTTGTCCTTGAAGTTTGATGAAATCGCTTGGTTAGTTTGTAGATACAAGGAAGGAGGGACAAGTGGAAGGGAAATAGAGCAAGTGTTGAACAAGAGGGAATTGAAAAGTTGGATGAGAGTTTCAAGTTTGATTGGACATTGGAGAGTACGCAGCTGTGATAAAACCAGGGATAAAAGGGATCACGAGATGCTTGGGTTTGTTTTAAAATATTTATTCCAAAGACTTGGCTTTGAATGTTGCTTCGTTCAAATGGCAACTTGGGGTTCAATTTCTTGTTCAAGCAACCATAATTCTATGATAGACTAAACTCGATAATTGATTTTATAATGCATGGCTCTATAAATAAATATGTGAGTATTGATTTAAATTTTATAGCTGTACAAGATTAAGTTGTAAAAAAATTATTCTTGTGAATTTTTAATATTGACATAAATAACTTTTCTTGAACTTGTCAGAAAACAACTTTTTTTAAGAAAGAAAAAGGACAAGGCTAGACTTAATTTCAATTCCCAAATTAAAGTTTTATTTTAATGAAAAAAAGATAAAGAATGGAGTTTAAGTATCACTCTCGGAATTAATGATATATGACCACATGTAAGCAATTTATATGGCTTTGGCGCCTCAATGATAGAAAGTTGATCAAATATTTTGGAAACAATAAAAATAATGGAGCGAGAGTGAGAAAGAGAAAATCAATTTGCTCTGTATATTAAAATTTTCATGAGGTGGATATATTTCTAATTTTCTACCTTTTCGCTTTCTGGTCCCCAAGGCCCAAGAGTAAATCTTATAGTATCTTTAACTCTTTATCTTCCGGGTGAATTAATAATTGAATATATGCATGCACGTCAAAGATCATTCAAAATGTAAACTAATCAAAAGAAACTAAAAGGACATGTAACAAGACTGTGATTTCATTAAATTGTGGCTGCTGGGTGCTCTTCTTAATTTCGATCTTCAAGTTTCAAATATTTCTTGTCAACAACCATGTTGGCTCATGGAAAGTACACCACTTGTTCAAAATTAGAACAACACTATATAGTTGATGAATCAATGTTGGTTAATTTGTTTCATGAACTATTCGATCCTACCTCACCAACATTTTTTTTCTTAAAAAACTTTTTTTCATTTCTTTTGTTATTATACATTAAAAAAAATGACGTGAAGATGATACATATATACTGGAGAATACTCCTATCATTTATTTCCTCAAAACTAAGCATGATAATGGAAAAATAAAAAGGAAAAGTTGATTAATAAAAAGGATCGTTTTCATATGGAATTTGTTTTGGACGCGGGCACATCATTAATGTGAAAAATTAGAAAAGAAGGAGGCGGGTTCTTCATTTATGGGATTTATGGTTGAAGGTTCTAAAACTATTTTCTTGCACACAAGTATTCTATATTCTATGTAAGCAAGGTGGTTGTTCTATTTGGTTTCCTGTCTCATATGTACATTGTGGACTATTTAGTTTACCGTTCATAATATGAAAATATACGTGACAATTTTTGCATGATACGTGTCAATTCTTCACGTTAGCTATATTACAAGAGTTGAGAAGCACTTTTTTTCAGAAGTCAGGTTGTTACACCTAATAAGTTATCTCTAACGCATATTTATTCAAATGTTATTGATGGATAATGCTGCAACTACTTTTCAAATAATAGGTACTTAATTATTTCCAAACTACAAATTATCTATAAGGTACCAATTATTTACAAAATTATCTATAAAGGTCCAAAACTCATGCTCATCCTATAAATACAAGTTTCATCTAACATTTTCCAAACAACACATCCAACTCATACGAGTTACACACCTCTCATCAGTCACACCCAACATACTCAATTATCTATACTCTTAGCTATATGTTTTTCTCATTTACTCTTAGCTATATGTCCCCCCTCCTAACAAGGCTAACTCATCGTCTGACGCGCAAAGTCTGGAACACACTTAGACCACGTTCATCCTTATGCGAGGTTCTTCCAGATTTTGGTAAAAACATTTGGTGCCCACCAGAAAATGAAAAATACACGTGACCATTTATGCGGGACCCCCATACACGTGGTCATCCTTATGCGTGGCTTTTCCGTATTTTGGTAAGAATATTTAGGAACAACATTATTTTCTTTTGCAATTCCAAGTTGAATTTTTTATTATGTTACGAAACTCATTTATGCTTAGATCTTGGCACGATCCAACTCAAGGTAAAGCAACTAAAGTCTTTACTTTAGTCTTCTAAAAAAATTAGGTCTAAAAAATATAAATTAATAATTATAAGACTCATTTTTTTACAGTACCCATAAAAAATAATACAGAAGAAATATAGTTTTAATTTTCGATAAGACCTATAATTTCATTGTTTAATTTCCACTTAAAATTAATTACTCATTGATTTTTATTAATTAGTTTGTCTCTTGATTGACTATATCAATGGTCTCTCAATCTGAATATATCAATTTTTTGTTAAAAGTAATCTAAAATCTCTTTTCTTATTTTCTCTGATTACCAAAAGTAATCCAAAAGTCACTCTCTATTCTCTTCCAAATTAGCTTAAATATCACTCTCATTCTCATTTGTACTATCTAGGGTCCACAAAATACACGTGGCAAGTGACGTGACGCCCCAACATGCACATCAACCCTCCATGTCAGCTCTGGCGTAGGAGCACGGACATCTCATCCATAGCAGTTGGGCTACTTAGCCACCGGTTATCTCTAGCGCTTATTATTCAAATATTAATGGTATGTTGTAACCTCCCTATCAAGTGGCAGATACTCAATTATCAACAAGGAACAAATTATCTATAAGGTACGCATTATCTATAAGACATAATTATTTGTAACTTACAATTATCTATTAGTCATTATCTATAGGCTAATAATTATCTGCAAGGCCCGACATACAAGGATCTGAGGCTCTCCCTCACTCCATAAGTACCAGGTTCCATCTCATCCTTTTCATTTACTCATTCTCCATTAACTCAAGTACTTACTTGAGCATCAATTGTCCTCCTAACAAAGGCTACTCGGTGTCCGAAGTACGAGATCTGGAGCCTATCTTGGCCATATCCATCCTAACATGTAATACCTCCAGATTTTAGTAAGTACATTTGGCACCCACCGTGGGGCAGCGGTAAAACTTACCCTGCGGTCTCACTTTTTCACCAGTGGTCAGTACGCGGTCTAGCCTTAGATGCGGTACTCCTCTTGAAGGCTATATTTCTCCTTTGACAACAGATACCCTCCAGCAACTCCAGACCCGCATTGCGGAGTTGGAGTGACATCACGAGGAGGAACTCCGAAAGCTAAAGGCTGATCACAATCAGTTGAAGGCTAGAGTGAGACGCCCCCAAGGAAACAAGCAGTCGGCTCTTACAACGAACAAGCATACTCAAAGGGAATCACAGCCCTGACACATTGTTAACACTCAAGACGGTCCCAACTTATCACATATATACCATCCAAAAGGGCGGACAATTCATCGACACCCTTTTGTCGACCGCATCATGGAAGTCAATATACCCCTAGGTTGGAAATCACTTAACCGAGAGCGGTACGACGGAACCTCTACACCCTAGCAAACCTCTACACCAATGACGACACAATCCAGTGTCGTGTCTTCCCAACATCCCTCAAAGGTGCAGCGCAGACATGGTATAAGGGCTCCCCCCCATGGTGTATTGACAGCTTTAACACTCTTGTCGAACACTTCAGCTCACAATATGCAACAAGCTGATCAAATCGCATAACTTTTGCTGCATTGGTCAGTTTGCGACAGGCAGATGATGAGTCTCTTCAGAGGTTCATGGACAGATTGAAACCAATAGTCGTCCATATTCGAAACCTCAACCCAAATGTGGAATTTCACTCCATGCTATTACCCTATGATCAAGTAAGTTCGCGAACAACCTATGCAAAAAAAAAAAAAAAACCTTCTAGCATGGATGAGTTGCGCGAACGAGCTAAGGGTTACATCCAGATGGAGGAGATCTTGAGGTTAAGGAACCAGGTCCAACAAGTCGAACAAAAGCGCGACAAGGAAGAAAGAGATACCAAGACTAACCCACACAAGTCAGACAAATGACACAAGTCGAATAAGCGCCAGCCTCTCCCAAGGGGACCCAGGTATGAGCACTACACACCACTAATAGCCAATCACACCACTATCATGGAGGAGGCTTTCAACATGGAGGTGCCAGTAAAACTACCTCCCAGGCTGGGTTCAGACATGAACAAATACTACAGATACTGAAAGATAAAATCGAAGAACTCATACAAGCTGGGTATTTATCCCAATTTGTGAAAAGACCCGACAATCCCCGAGCAGGCACTAGACCAGGGGGACACCAAGAGGATCAACTCAAAAGTTTGGATGCTGACAGGAGAAGGGACAAAACCAAAGACAAAGGGAGGCAAAGGCACTACCAGCCAAGACGCGAACGTCAACCTCCATAAGAACAGGAAAACAATCATGCCCAACAAATCTGAGGTGTAATTAACACCATCAACTGTGTCGATGTTCCACCACGACGGAGTCTCCTGACCATCACTTTCACCGACAATGATTTCAAGGGCATCAACCCTGTCAACCAGGACGATCTCATGGTGGTTTCCATCGTGATCGCCAATTTCGTGGTGTCCAAGGTCCTCATTAACCAAGGTAGCTCCATGGACATCCTGTACTAGAGAACATTCCAGAGGCTTGAAGTATTGTCAGACACAGTCCATCCTCACTCTGGACCCCCCTCGGCTTTGTAGGAGAAATGGTAGAGACTAGAGGCTACGTAGACCTTATAACCACCTTCGTTCAAGGCAGAATTTCTAGGAGCTTCACAATTAGGTATTTAATTGTTGATGCAGATACATCTTACTTTTCTTTGATTGGCAGGAAAACGTTTAACAAGCTCGGAGCCATTGTCTCCACCTCTCATCTAAAAATGAAGTTTCCTACCTTGACGAGAGAGATAGTGACTGTCAAGGCAGACCAAAACAGGCCCAACAATGTTATGCTTAGAGCCTGAAAGTGGCACCGTATCCTCCCACCAAGGAGCCTAGCAGACATCATCCAAGACATCGCCAACCTTGGCGGACAGCTGGTGGTTGGACTTAACAGCCTCAACAAAGGCGACAGTGGCATTAGCCACCTTGGGACGTTCCATCCTCCATATGGTGCGAGCAGTGGCCCTCCACTTGGCGACCCCGACCTCTAAGGACGCCACTCTGATCAGAGCCTCCTGGTGTCTCTACTCATTTTCCTCCAGAATTTCCAAACTTCTCTAGAGGAAAACCTTCACGGACTCAGTGGCATTATGAAACCTACCTGACCGGATGAGATTCCTATCAAAAGGTGAAAGAAAGCCAACTAGGATCTTTTGTTCTGGCTTGTAGCCTATACTCCACGATGAATCGGAATCACGCGAAGTGTAGAGGTGATCAAGAGAGACATTGGGGCGAGAAGAAGAGAAGGGCAGGGTTGACGCCAGCACAACAGAGGGAGGAACCGGCAGAGCTGAAGAGGAAGGAGATGACACTTCAGGATCACTAGTGACCATTGTGTCAAAGCTCGACAAGGGTGTAGTCGTAGTGGACAGATTAGCCACGACAGGACCAACAGACGAGACCGACATTGTTCACGATATCCGGAGAAATAGAAACCCCCTGGGCAGATGAGGAATGAGGAGTTGTAGAAGCAAGAGAAGAGCAGCAATAGTACCAGGAGAAACAACAGTTGCCTGGACAGTCGACGATGCCACAAGAGAACCTTGTAAAATAGTAGTAGTAGGGCCACCCGAATCGGGAAGTAGCCCGCCAGCCTGCCGCATGGTGCAAAGGCTGAGAGGGGCCCACAATTTCTTGCAACCTGAAGTCCCAACATCATCATTTCATTTCCTCTTAGCCAAAATAGAGGAAGGGATGCTGGGTGGAGCCTCAACAATCTAGGCACCAATAGGGCCAACCCCCAACAATAGGTCAACCCTCACCTCCAGCAGGAGGGTTGACACATGAAGGTGGCACAACCACACCAACAAGTCCAACATGTTTCACTAAAGGCCTCCAAGGGAAATCACCCATTATACCTACAAAATGACCAAAACATAGCAAGTGTTAATTCGAGCTAAATACCCCAAACACAGAAAGAGACAAGGCAAAATAATTTACTGTCCAAGGCAGCGATAGGATCGTCTGCCGAAGGCAAAGTCAAGATGGCTTGCAAGTCCAGCGAAGCCAACAGTTGCTCCAAGATCGCCTTGTCCACCCTCTCTACAAGGGTCAACAGATCCTCGTCGTAAGACTTGAACCTGATAGGATCAGACTGCTAGTAGAACGGAAAATGAAGCTCCCCATCCAGGTTGAACTTTAGTGGCAACCTGATGTGTTGCAAACACATCTTATTTTTAGAATAGTTTTAGCTTATATTTTGATTAAATAAATAGGAATTAGTTTAGTTTTAGTTAGTTTATTAATAATATTCTATTTTATCTCATTCCAATACCAATTATGCATTTTCAGGACAAAAGAGGAGAATAAAGGCCAAAGAAAGAAGAAAACAAATTCTGGAGTATCACG
>PYAF01004486.1:685046-698505 GCA_007407185.1 Glycine tomentella
TAAGAAAAAAAAAACTTGATAGTTGATACTACACACGTCACTATAGCTTGCATTCTCTCCAACTCCCACATTCATGATCAACAACAACTCAATTCCGGAATCAATTCCGCTCACCTGCGAAGCAATTCCGGCACCTGGGAAGAAGGGGATTACTATTGAAAGTTACACAATAATTTAATTAATGAAACAAACTAAAAAAATCAATAATGTACTCTTTGCAACTTGGAACCCTAGTACAAAAGGGGAACACAAATCACCGAAAATTGAAGTGAACAAATTCAACAAGTACAAGAAATTCAAATCCCTTTTTTATTAACTCTAACAAGAAAAATACTGATATATATCTGGTGTAGGTAATTATTTACACAGCTTCCACCACACAGGTTAACTTGAAATGGAACCAAAGACCCAAATCAATTACCAGCTACTAACTGAAAGCAGCGAAATTCGAAGTCCTTTCTTCGATTCAGAGAAACAGTGAATTTAGACGTGGCGATTTGAACCCGAACTCGGCGAGCTAGGATGAAAGATCGCGGCGAGAGTGAAACCCTAGCTGAATTTGCAGAAAAACGGCGACACTTGAGCGCGTTTTACTGAAAGCGCGAACTGAACCGAGTGAGCAAAGAAGAAGAAGAAGGAAAACAACATGGTTGCAGAGAAGAGAAGTGATTCAGAGGAAGGTTTATGGTTGAACCGAACGAGACGAGAGGTGAAGCGAAGAGCAGTTTTTTTGCTCTGAGCTCAGCGTGAGAGGGGTAAGGCGGCGTGTGAGATTTGGAGGAGTAGCGCGTGGATCACGTGAGGTCGAGGGAGGTGAGGGAGGGGAACCTAAGGAAGAGGGTGATGATGTAATTATTTGACAAAATTAAAATATAATTTTAATTAATAGGATGAGACTAAATTAAAATATATATTTTTTAATTTTTTTGACTAAAAATAAATTTTAGATAGTAATTTAAAAATGATCTATTTTTCAAATATGAAAAACATATTTAAGTTTTTTTTTATCAATATTGTTTGTTCTATTGAAAACGCTAATTTGGAGTTTATGATCAGGCGGTGTTAAGGAAGTAATTCTTGGCATGTTTGACTATGTCTAAGTATTTAAATCAGTATTTTAAATTCATATAATGTGAATCATTTTTGTGTTATTTTTGCTACATATGTCACCCCACTAGATATTGGTTATGGATGTGTGTTTAATGTAGACTAATACCATGATATTTTTTTTATGATGTTCTTTTTTGTTTCCCTTTTCCTTGCATTGATTTTGGTTTGATTAAGAGACAATTCATTCTAGAATCGCAATCATTAATAACTGTTCAAAATATCTATTTATGTTGTGTAATTTCAATTTTGATAATTCATATTGTATTTCATTTACATTTTAATTATGATGACAATCAAATTGTAGTTTCAACAATGTGGAAAATTATATGCATGGTTAGATCCTCAAAGAGGGACATGTAGGAGAAATTAAGGTAGGTTATGTAAAAACACAATCTTGACTCATCATTAATTTTGATTGGTGTAATTTTTTTTTATTTGGGAAGAATTTGAACAACATTCTACTTTTTTCAAAAATTTGATTTTCTCTCTCTCTTAGTATGAGGATTTTCTCCTACTTTGCTAGGGTTTTGACCTGATGGCAAATTCTAGGATTTACCTAATCTCTTGGGACTCATTTTCACTGAGGTCTACCTGACTTCTGACATGGACAAAGGGAAGAAGAAGGTGGAGGACGATGATGAGGACCCTATAACACCCTCAGATTTCAATATATATGTGCATTTTCTTATAAATATGCATTCCTAGATAAATGACATAAATACCCTTGGACACTTTTGAAAATGACATAAATGTCCTTGGACAATTTCAAAAATGACAGTTAGGTCCCTGAGGTAAATGACCAAAATGCCCTTGAACATTTATACAAATGACCAAAATATCTTTTAAGCTCTGATAAGGTCAAATAGCCTCAGTAAGGTTATGGAAGCTTGACAAAAGTCTAGTATACTCCTAAATAGGAAATTTGTGACATTTTTAGTAAAGAAAAACTATGAAATAAAATTTTAGAAATTTTGAAAGATAATTCAAAAAAAGAATGGAATATAGACTAATCTGAGTTTTATAAAAACACAGAAAAAGGAAAGGTATAATCTAGGAATTTTTCTCTTAATTATGGAAGGAATGAATTCTTAAATAAAGTGGTCTAGACATTTTATTAATTAAAAACAAAATAAACCAATAGGAATTTAGAAAAAGTCATTAGGAGAAAGCTAAAAACATCCAAAAATTGTTACTAAAACTTAAGCTAGTTTCCAACTAATTTTAGAAATTTTACTTCCAAGAAAGCAATTGAAATTAGGCTTTCATAAATTATAGAAATACTTTTGGTTAAAATAAGAGAATATGTTAAGTAAATAAAGCATTAAATCATATCTATTCCATGGTTAAAGCTAAATTGCAACATATTTGCCTAAAACACTAAGCTTGGCCGAAAACTACCAAGAGGAATGGAGAAAGTTTTGGAAAAGTGTGGAGCAAAGACACTTGGACAGCAAAATAAGCAAGGAGAAATATTATTGGACCAAGTAGAAAGCTACTTTAAGACAAATGCACAAAAAAATCTACAACACCTAAAGCTACACGGATTTGAAGCAAAATTGAATACACCAAGACTAAACAACTACACGAGTAAAACAAGGAGGCTAGGGAGAGCTGTCGAACTCTCATGAACAAAGACACTTGTGTGGTAGGAAAGTCTTAGCCAATAGAAAAAATCCAACTAAAAAGCTAGATATGATGAAGTCTTGTGATATTTTTACTTAAAGCCAAGGAAACTAGTCTGTATAAAAGCATGGTGGGACCAAAGTGGGGGCTGATTTGCACGGCCAAGTATTCCACTTTCAGCCATCCCTTTCACTTATTCTTCACCTAAAACAAAAGCCCACAACAGCCCACATCCTTGGAAGTTCATGTGAAAAAGCTAGGGTTCTTGGAAAAAGGTAGCTTAATTTCAAACAAGGAAAAACTAAAGTATGGGGAGTACTATGGTACACTTGCTTAGATCATTAATTATGCTATCTTATCATCTAATTCTATAAGACTTAAGCTAGGTTGTCATTTATTTTCATAAGCCTTAAAGTTTTGTATACCATGTGTTTGTAAAAATGCTTCAATGAAGTAAAAGAATACCTAGGTAATAAGTAACCTTAAAAAACTTAAGGAATAATTAATTTGAATGTAGTTTAGTAAGAAAATGACTAGGAAATCCAATTATCTATATTTTATAACCATGTTTAATTGTTTTATTAAAGCTAGATGTTACTTTATTATTTATTTGATGTTGTTGTATGTTACTTACTTAATGATTGAATTTGATTTGTACTAAGGATGTATGTTACTTACTTGATGTTGTTATGTGTTACTCACTTGATGTTGAACTATAATTTGTACTAAGGTTATATGTATAATGTTTAAGATGTTGAAAATTGTGAAATATGTATCCTTAAAAATGGTGCACTTATATCTGTTATTGAATAAATCACGTTGGGTGATTAAAAGTGTATAGTGCCAAATTATGAGAGTTTTGATAAAGAAAAAGAAAAATAAAAGTAAGTCATTACATATATCATTTGCATTTATTCCCCTCGGAGTAGAAGGAGGTCTCACTGGAATGGGTGGGACTGTTCCACTGGAGTGGGTGGAACTATTGGTACCCTTTTTATCCCCTCGAAGTGGAGGGAGGTCTCACTGGAGTAGGTGGGGCTGTTTCATTGGAGTAGGTAAAACTATTCTGACTTTGGTACCTTTTATTAGGACTCTGAGATCTCAATCATGCATCATGATAATAAAGAAAGCATGCATCATTCATCATGTATCTGTTTTATAATTGTTATTACGATTATTTATCTATTTTTGTTATTATCTAATCATGTTTATCATGTACTTACCCGATTTGTGTCTGTGGTTGACACCTGTGATGACCCCAATTTATTTGGGCGAGCAGATGAACAGTAAACTAAGGAAATCATTGAAGAAGGAGTTGAATGTTCTATATGCTGTATTTGAAATTTTCTGGTTGTCTGTATTTGATGCTACGTTGAGCTGTATGTATCTTATTTTGTAACAATTTGAGACTGTATTGTATTTGGACTGTATGTTAAACTATGTCTGAATTTTGTATTTTGACAAATTTGCGAACGCGTTAAAATAAATAACTTATTACGTATAATCAGTTTTACGTAAACGAATTACGTAGAAAAAAAATTCTGTAAATTAAAAAGCGTAATAAATTAAAAACGGACAAGAAACGTAGTCATTACAGACCCTATAGTGGTCTTACCAAACGATGGAGTACAGGACCAGGAGCAACATGAAGAGGCATGGATGGTAGGACAAATCTAATGTGGTCAATCCTCAGGCTTTCAAGACTACCATGGAAAACTTACGGAAAGTTATTTTCATTTAGGTTTTCAGACACAAAGATAGGGATCTTATCTTAAAAGGGGCGCCATGGAACTTTCACAAAAAGCTCATTGTCTTGAAGGAGCTAAGGAAATATGAGTCATTGGAAGAGGTGGACTTATCTAGATCACCCTTCTGGGTGAGAATGTATGAATTACCTATAGGTTTCGAACAAAGAGCACGACTAAGGCGATTGGGGGAATATTTGGGAAGTTTCTCTCATGGGATCACAAAGATCTGAACCAACTAGGTTTCTATTTTTGTATAAGAGTCTCAATTGACATTACAAGACCTCTAAGAAGTGGGGTGGAAATTAAAATAAGGGAAAACGAGGCAAAAAAGAGACAGATAACATGTGAAAGGTTTTGTAACTTTTGCTACATATGAGGAAAGGTGGACCATGTGCTTAGGGAATGTAACAAGAGGAACGAGGAACCTGATGATGAAGAGCTAGAGAATTACCTATTTGGACCAGACCTAAGGGGTCCTTCTACGAGGTCTGAGGTGGTAGCTGCCAACAATCATGATGTGTCTTTTGGCAGATTAAAAAAACCTAGCCTTACCATAAAGGACAGACTCAAATCTTAAGACATCAGTGGATGATAAGGCTAATGAAGAAGGAAAAGAAAGAGGGACCCATCAAAGAATAGAAGATGAGGCCATTCCTCCCATGTGGCCCTCTCTTTGGAGAGCATTTCCCTAGTGCAGAAAGAACAATTAAAGGCAACAACAAAACCCTTTGGAGTGAGTACAGGTGGGATCAAGAGCGCATTAAAGAAGCATACAGGGAGAAAGGGGCCTAAGCGAGAAAAAAAGAAGGTGCTAAGTCTGTTCCTGAACCAAAAGGAGAGGAAGGAAAATACGGGGAAGAGAAAAACCAGCAAGTAGACACCCTCCCAAACAAAGAAGTGAAAGAGGGTGGCACGTGAGAAACCAAGTTTGCCTGAAGTAGAGCTACACCTTCATGGGGGTAAGAGACCTTTGGAGGGAGTGAAGAATGAAATATACATGGATGTGGAGGAGGAGAAACCTCTTTAAAAAAACTCAACTATTCATATCGGTGAGTATTTAATAGATCCTCCAAGATCCATGAGAGCCCTGAGTTGGAACTATCGTGGGCTTGGGAATCCACGAGTAGTGCGAGCCCTTAAAAAGCTCATCCAAAACGAAGTTTCTGATGTGGATTTCCTCATAGAAACCAAGAAAAAGGTTACAAAGATTCAGTTTTTAAAGGGTGTGGGTCTCCTAAATAATTTGGCCGCAATTGATTGTGATGGAGGTGGAAAGCATAGAGCAGGAGGCTTAGCAATTTTGGGGAAAACATCTATTGATGTGGAGGTGAAGTCTTTTTCCCTAAACCATATTAATGTCTCCTACCATTTCACTAACCACGGGGGGAAAGCCTACATGACTCTATTTTATGATTTCCCTAATGCCAAAAACAAACTAGACTCCGGGAAGCTATTGAGAAGTTTGAAGCCTTCGGAGTTAGACCCATGGATCTATCTTGGGGATTTCAACCAAATTCTAACCCAAGAGGAAAAGTGGAGAAAGTGTCAATCCAATTTGCAACATATGATAAAGTTTGACAGAGTCTTATCTGATTTGGACCTATCTGACCTGGGTTGTGTGGGTCACAAATTTACTTGGTCTAATATGCGGCAAGGAGACAAGAACATCCAAGAGAGGCTGGATAGGGCAATGACTAACACCCTGCGGAGAGCTTCTTGGAAAGTTTTATGGTTTCCACTTTGACAATGCATTAGTTAGATCATAACTCGATTTTGGTGGAATGCCATGACTTTTCCAGTGGTCTTAACAGAAGGTAGAAAAGAGCAAAGATTTATAGGTTTGAAAAGTTGTGGCTTGAAAGAGAACATGAGTGTGAAAAGGTGATTTCCCACTCTTGGGTTAAAAGGGATGGCTCTATTCAAAATCTCAAGAGAACAACCTTGAACTTAATGGCTTGGGGGAATAACTCTTGGAAATATCCCTAAGAAAATCAAAATCCTCAAGAAGAAACTAGAGCAACGCCAAGGAAAAGTTCAAACATAAATAGTCTTGCAAGAAACTCACAAAATCAAACAGGAGTTAGATAAAGTTCTTCCATTGGAATAAATTGTGTGAGAACAAAGGTTTAGGGCGTCTTGGCTTAAGAATGGAGATAAAAACAATGCCTTCTTCCACCAGAAGGCAACCCAAAGACAAAGAATAAACTCAATTAGGAAGATAAAAAATTCAAATAGGGATATCATAACTGAAAAAAAAGTATCGAACTTATCATTTCTAATTATTTTGTTGAACTTTTCAAATCTTCCCAACCACAAGATATTGATGCAATGACCTCTCTGGTTACAAAGACCATAGCCAACAAACTGAAGCAGATTTTGCCAGAAGTGATCTTAATGCCCTAGTTGCTTTTGAATGCTTTCACCAAATGAGTGTCAGACAATGTGGTAGAAAGGGCTGCATGGCCATTAAATTGGATTTGTTAAAAGCCTATGATCGGGTCGAGTGAGACTTACTTATCAATGTTTTACAATCTATGGGCTTTCCCAAAAAATGGTGCAATCTGATCTATAGATATATAACTACAACATCTTTCTCTGTGCTCATTAATGGTCAACCAGGAAGGAATTTCAAAGCATAAATGGGGGTTACGCCAGGGGGATCCCCTTTTTCTCTATCTTTTTATATTGTGCTTTGAAGCCTTCTCAGCCTTAATCTCCAAGGCAATGGCAAATAAATCCCTTAACATGGTGAAAGTTTGCCCAAGGCCACCCTAAGTTTCCCATGTCTTCTTTGTCGATGATACTATCCTATTTGTTAGAGCAAACCAACAAGAAACCCTTTATATCCTGGCCATCGTTGAAGCCTTTGAGAAAGCTTTGGGGCATAGAATTAACTTTTCCAAAATTGACATTAGCTTTAGCCGAAATGTACCTTCAAACAAATCTCATAAGCTAGCCATGCTTTTGAACATAAAGGATATTAATCACCAGGGAAGTTATCTCGGTTTGTCTACCCCAGTTGGGTGATCAAAGGTCCACGTTTTTCAATATATGAAGGAGAGAGTGTGGAAAAAACTGAAAGGGTGGAAAGAAAGGTTCTCGTCAAAGTTGGAAATGAGACTCTCATAAAAGTAATCGTTCAGTTTATTCCCACATACATTATGAACTGCTTTAAGCTCCTCTATGCACTGTGTGAAGATATTGAGAGGATGATAGCTAGGTTCTACTGCGGGGTAACATTGAAACCAGGAAATTGCATTGGATTCGTTGGGACAAGCTATCTGAACCTAAATCTAATGGTGGATTGGGTTTCCGTAGGAGACACTCTTTCAACAAAGCCTTCCTCGCTAAGCAACTTTAGAGGTTGATCGAGGAGGAAAACAACTTGGCTTCTAGGGTGATCAAGGCCTGATACTTTCTTAACTCATCCTCGTTGGAAGCGAAGAAATCGTTCAGGCCAAGCTACAACTGGACTAGGATTATTTAAGCAAAAGATGTGATTGAAGACGGTTTGAGTTGGTGTATTGGAAACGACCATTATGTTAAGATTTGGTTTGACAAGTGAATTCCCAATAACCCAATCTTATTGGATTAACACATTGCTTAGGATCTCGAAGATGAAGGCCCTTCCATGGTTGCTGAGTTGATTGACTATGAAAGTCACACCTGCGATGTGCAAAAGTTGAATGGTATGTTTCGCCAAAGTATCTGCTAGATAATTCTTTTTATCCCCCTTAGATAATTTGAGCCACCTGATGTGAGACTTTGGCACTTCATGGACTCTGGGGCCTATTCTATTAAGTAAGGATACTCTCAAGTGATTAAAAAAGATGATTGTGGAGGTGCTTTCATAAGTTCTATCCTTGTGAACTTTTGTAAAGGTTTGTAGAAGATTAAGGTCATTCCTAAATATGTCCACTTTGTGTGGAGAGTGTGCAAAGACATTCTCCTTGTGAGACAAAATTTGTCTAGAAAAGGTGTGGATGTGGACCCAATCTGTCCAAGATGTTGCTAAGCAGAAGAAGACACAGGGCATGCGCTCCTGCTTTGTGATGAAGTGAGGACAATTTGGTTTGCCTCAAGCTTGGGAGGAAGAATCAAAGTGGGTCAGGGATCTTCCTTTGCGGGCTGGTTTGTAGAGTGCCTTCAACTTGGGGACTTGGTCTTCTCAGCCAATATTTGTGAATTATTATGGGCCATTTGGTTCCACAAGAATCAATGGCTTTTCCAACAAAAGAAGTATCCCTTTGAGCTTGTTTTGGAGAAAGCTCGTTCCATCTAGGGTCCCATAAACCATGGTCTCTCTATGTCTAAATCAAATCCTAGAAGCTGGGTACGTCCCAAGGAGGGAGTCATCAAGGCAAATTTTGATGTTTCCCCTAAGCAGAATCATGGAACTGGTTTGGGAGTGATTTTTCGCAACCACTGTGGTGAAGTGTTGGTTGCGGGCTCTATCCTTCTCCCTAATTTCTATGAACCGCATATTGTAGAAGCAATAGCTATCAGCTGGGTTGCAAAAACGACAGTAAATATTTCCTTTGATTCAATCCAATCGAATTGAATTGCCAAAGGTTGGTTCAAGCGTGGAAGAACAAGGGCTCGATTGGTAACAACTATCTGGACAATGTGATCAAAGACTGTTAGGATTGTTAATCCTAATTCTCCCAATATGTTGATTTTTTCTCATAGATAAGCTAATAGGACTATGATTTTTTTGGCTCATTTTGTCTATGATTGTATAGAAAGATACTGGGTGAAGGAAATTCTTCACAAATTGCAAATCTTTATCTCTTCTTATGTAAAATTTTTTGTTCTCTTTTTTGAATGAAATATCAATCTTTACTTTTTTTTTTTTAAAAAAAACATAAAAACATTTCACCATTAAGTAAAAAACAAATTCATCATAACCTTTACACTACATGAATTAATTCAAAATTCAATTAAATTATAGACTTATAGAATATTTTTAAAGAGGAAAAAAAGTTTTAGTCGTTAAGAAAGTTGTTAAGGAAATAACACGTTTTTGTCGTTTCAGAAATGATAAAGAGAATAGCCGCCACCAGACGCGTTGCACTCACTTGTCCCTGCCATCACAGAGAGTCACAGTAGTTACTCTTACTCCACACCAGAGGCAGAGAGACTTCTCGCTCTCGGTCAAAATCACTTCCACCACTCCGAACAACACCACTGTTCCTAAAATAAAACCCTAACCTCTCAAATTTTCCATTTTCCGAGTTTCTTCTTCTGAACCGTTTTCCTGCATTTTCGTCAAACTCCTTCTCACAAGGTATATATTACTTTAAACTCCATAAATTGCCCCCGGTTTCTGCTCGAACAACCGTTACAAGAAATAGGATTAACTATTGCTTGTTATTCTTTCCTTTAGTTTTTGAATTTTGATAATTCATTGTGACTGAACGGATAGAATTTGACAATTTTTCGCAGATCGAGCTTTGGACACTTGAAGCATTTCACTCATAACTGATACAGATTACCGAGGACATTTTGTTTTTAGTTTTTGGTTGTGCTTATTTTTTTTTTTTTTTTTTGTTGGATTTGATTTGAGTTATTTGTCAAAATACGTATAACTCATAATAAGCATGGCAAGCACTATGCAACTAAGTTGGGTTAGTAAGAGCACGGTCCCCGTGGCTTTGTGTAGAAGAGTGTGTTGTCAATGTCAACCACCCCTGTGGCTGCCATGGCGAATTGGGTTTGTTACTCCCGTTCCCCTTGTGAGGAGAGTTTCGAGTGAGAGGGTGGCGGCACTCAGGGTTAGTTGCAGCAAGGCAACAGAAAGTGATGTGGTTGAGGGTGAAAGTGGGGGCTTTGCGGAAACTGTAATGAGTTACACGTGTGTCATGAAGTTTGGTGGCTCCTCGGTCGCCAATGCTGAAAGAATGAGAGAGGTTGCCAACCTTATTCTGAGCTTCCCGGAAGAGAGGCCGATAATTGTTCTCTCTGCCATGGGAAAGACAACTAACATGCTTTTGCTGGTATTGTTTTTCTCACTTTTTAACATTTTTGTTACATTCCTTTGTGGTTGCGTTGTGGTTGCATTGCAGGTCAATGTGGTCTGCAACTCGGTGTAATTGATGAGATGATGTAGTCTTCAATTTATAAGTAATGAGATACTTTTTGTCTTGTTAGGCTGGAGAAAAAGCTGTTAGCTGTGGAGTAACTAATGCTGATAGTATTGATGAGCTCAACATTATAAAAGATCTGCATCTCAGGTAAGGGAAATTAATTTTCTTATTAACTTTTCTATGTTTAGTGAAGATGTTTTCAAAGAATAATGGGAAGTCACATTTTCTTTAGACTTAAAAGCTCTCTATTAGTCATTGTGTGTTGTCTTATTTTAGGACTGTGGAACAGCTTGGAGTGGGCAGAAATGTTATTGAGAGTGAGCTACTTTCTTCCATACTATATCTTATATTGGTTACATTAGTTTTTGCTTGTTACGTCATGCAAGTTTTTATTTTATTCTACCATAACATTTCTTTCTTGTCAATATGCATGTTCAAGTAATTTTGATATGTTTGTACTCATATTTGTGGCAACATCATATTTGTCTGTGTAAACATTTGCAGAGCATCTAGAAGAATTGGAGCAACTTCTAAAGGGGATAGCTATGATGAAAGAGTTGACTCCACGGACTCAAGACTATTTAGTTTCATTTGGAGAGTGCATGTCCACTAGGATCTTTGCTGCATATCTTAATACATTAGGAGTTAAGGCCCGCCAAGTATGTTTTGATTGCCTATCTAAAACTTATTACAAATAAAAAAGTTTTGTAATGGCTATGAATCTCGATCAATATAGTTTCTTTCTACATTTTATTTGTTTGTTTGGCAGTATGATGCATTTGAGATGGGTATTATAACAACTGATGACTTCACAAATGCTGACATTTTGGAAGCAACATATCCTGCTGTTGCAAAGAGGTTACATAGTGATTGGGTTTCTGATCCTGCTATTCCAATTGTTACAGGCTTCCTTGGAAAGGTCTTTTTGATGCCTTACATTTTTTGCAGTTCTTCGTCCCCCCCAACACCTATCTCTCTAGTTTTCCAGTCTTTTACATTGCAAAAATGTGAATTTCTCTAGTTACAAATTTAATTTTTTCCTTCTTGCAGGCACGAAAATCATGTGCGGTGACAACATTGGGTAGAGGTGGAAGTGATTTAACTGCTACAACAATTGGGAAAGCACTAGGGTTGCCAGAAATCCAGGTTCATGCATAAACACTTAGTTATGAATGTTAAAATCTTGTCGGAATGTCAGTGCTCTTGCTTTGCATATTAATGAATTGTTAGATACATGTTTGCATTAATTCCGAATTCTTGATGTAGGAAATGCAAGTGTCTTTTTGACTTCATAATGTAAAGCCCAAGCATAAAATACTGCAAATTTTATGCGTAATTTCCTTTGTGTATATATTAAATGAAGATAAAATGAAACAATTAATTTGAGTCCCTTAAACAGGTATGGAAAGATGTTAATGGTGTTCTAACCTGTGATCCAAATATATGCCCACAAGCAAAACCTGTTCCATATTTGACATTTGATGAGGCTGCTGAACTTGCATACTTTGGTGCTCAGGTATCATCATAATTTTGTTGACAATATGCCATGTACCATTTCTGTCATGTGTATAAAATGACAAGATTCTAGTAAGCATTCTTGGTTCTGATTTAGTGTTGAATCACATGTCTTATTGCTATGATGCAAGTTATAAGCAATAATATTTTAAACTGTATATTTGCTTTACAAATCCAACATAATGGGATAAGGCTTGATTATTGTCATTGTCATTGTAGTGTTAAACACACAATTATTGGATTGGAGAAACTCAATACTGCAAATGTACAACTGGGGAAGGGATAGAGAAACTGAAAAAGGAGCCTACAGGGCTAATTGCAAAAGGCTATTCTCTTGACCATGGAGAGAACACCGGATAGAAGTTATCAACAAAATTCTATGCCATAATCCCATAACATATTGGGGGGGGGGGGGGGGATAAAGAAAAGAAAAAACTCTATAGCCATTCTGCTCCATCCCAATACACTTGAGAAACATGAACAACGTCAAGTATTCCAAACTCCAAAGCTTATTCCCTCTTGGAGTGGTTGTCTTTATAGATCAAAGTCAAACAACACCATTATGTTCAAAGAACCACATAACACCTGGCAACAAATTCTATTAGAAAAAACGTTTGAAATGTATTAAAAGAAATTGGCCAAAAGTGAAAGTTCTCCAAGATCTTGGAACAATTTATTCCATAATTATAGTAGCTGCTGACAATGCAAAAAAAAAGTGGGCCACTGTTTGGAACTAGACTTGCATAGCACACCTATCAATGGCCATCCAAAGCTGTAACTTGTCATTCCAAATTAATATAATTGGGTGCCATAAAATCTTAACGTCCATTCACGGGCTATGTTTTTGGTAGTATATTAAAATTTATGCTGAAGTTGGTACAAATTTATAGTTTTATGTTTTCCCCCCTTTGTGATGATTATTTCTTAATGCAACAGAAGCTGATTTATAATTTAGCATTTTAACCTTAATTTCTACCTAAAAGTAGTTTTTCAGCCAAAACCTCTCTTGATTACATTTTGATTACAAGATTATTTTAATACATAAGCTAGTTCAAACATGCACAATGATTTATGTACTTTCTTTAATAATATATTTTTTGAGCTCTAAGAGTATTCATGAGATTTGACATGACTTTGTGTGGAATATTCTAGAATATTAGAATTAGTTGTGGAATATTCTAGAGTATTAGAATAAGTTGTGGAATATTCTAGAATATTAGAATTAGTTGTATATAATGAACCCTTTGGGTTTCAATCTGATGAATGAAAAAGAGTGTTCATTGCTTATATTCCAACATGGTATCAAGAGCAGGTTTCCCTATTATCGTTCTGCAACTCTGAAACCCATTTTTTTGAAAAACCTTAAGTCATCTCTCT
>PYAF01004486.1:700506-753950 GCA_007407185.1 Glycine tomentella
AGTCAATTCATGCATTCTCCTAAGGAAAGACACCTTAGTGCAGTTTATAGAATCCTCAAATACCTCAAAAACACCCCTGGTCGAGGAATACTCTTTCAAAGGGGACACAAGAGGATGATTGAAATCTATACAGATGCAGATTGGGCTGGCTCGGTAATGGACCGAAGATCTACTTCAGGGTATTGTACCTATGTTTGGGAAAATCTTGTGACCTGGAGAAGTAAGAAACAAACAGTTGTTGCCAGAAGTAGTGCAGAAGCAGAATTTCGAGCTCTAGCCCATGGCATTTGTGAAGGAATCTGGTTAAAAAGACTTCTTGAGGAATTGAAGATCTCTTATTCCCTACCTATCAGATTGTATTGTGATAATAAAGCTGCTGTCAGTATTGCTCAAAATCCAGTTCACCATGACAGAACTAAACATGTGGAGGTTGATCGTCATTTTATCAAAGAAAAATTGGAGGATGGTAGTGTATGTTTGTCATATATACCTACCAAAGAGCAGACTGCGGATATTCTTACCAAAGGATTACACAAGCCAACCTTTTGAGGATTTAATTAGCAAGTTGGGAATGATTAATATTTATCTCCCAACTTGAGGGGGAGTGTGGAATATTCTAGAATATTGGAATTAGATGTGGAATATTCTAGAGTATTGGAATTAGATGTGAAATATTCTAGAGTATTATAATTAGTTGTGAAATATTCTAGAGTATTAGAATTAGTTGTGGAATATTCTAGAGTATTAGAATAAGTTGTGGAATATTCTAGAATATTAGAATTAGTTGTATATAATGAATCCTTTGGATTTCAATCTGATGAATGAAAAAGAGTGTTCGTTGCTTATATTCCAACACTTTGCAGCTTTGATTATGGTTGCACTAAAACTGGTTGACTATAAGGTCTCATGTTTTGTATTTTTGTTCCATTTCTTTGGGACTTGATTTAAAATTTATTGACAAGAGAGAAAAAAGAGAGAATAAAGGAACAATAACATGAATAAATTAATACAAACACTGCCCTTAAACCTATGCTTAATAGCCATAAAAAAATATACCCCTAAAAGTGAATACTTTAATAAGAATGAGCATTAACTGATAAAACTACACTCACCAAATTATATTAGATCTGTACTATTAAAAAAAGTTGCTGCTCACAATATTTCTGTGTTATTTACCTAGCCGCACCGACATGAGCAGCATGATTATTGACATGACATGGGCTGGATATCAGATTAAATCTTGTGTATGAATTATTTATCTGATTTGCAGGTCCTGCATCCACAGTCTATGAGACCGGCTAGGGAAAGTGATATTCCTGTTAGGGTTAAAAATTCTTACAACCCTAAAGCTCCAGGTACTCTCATTGCTAAGACAAGGGATATGAGCAAGGTTTGTATAATTGAGCCTTGGCATAGAGGAAACATACAATTATCCGAAGGATGATTGTAGACACGGTTAAGTTTTCCTATTTGTGCTTGCAGGCATTATTGACTAGCATTGTTTTGAAACGTAATGTGACCATGTTAGATATTGTAAGCACTCGCATGCTTGGTCAGTTTGGGTTCCTTGCTAAGGTGAGAAAGCTAACACCTGTCAGACCTGTGCTCCCAGTGGTTGAGTCTCCTCCTATCTTCAAAGACTTAAGCTAACAGTTGATGCAGGTATTTTCAATATTTGAAGAGTTAGGCATATCAGTTGATGTTGTAGCTACAAGTGAAGTTAGTATTTCCTTGACATTGGATCCATCAAAGCTATGGAGCAGAGAGCTAATTCAACAGGTAAGCCTTTTTGTTCCTTACTTGCATTAACTTTATTGCTATTGATCTACTTCCATTTTTTTGTTGATGAGTTATGATATTAAGAAATGGTGTCATTTGATCGAAGGAGTATTTCCTGCCTATTTCCTGCCTACTGGGATAGGACGTGGACGTGGTTATTGTTATTACTTATTAGTATAGTTGATGGCCATCTTAGATAATACCTATCTGCTTGAGGTCACCCAGTCTTATACTTACATAAAGGAAACAAATGCATGCTCCATCCTTGCCCTGTCTCCAGTTTTGTTCCAGCCATTGCATAAGTCTAATTGACTATCATTCTTTATCTTTAAACAGGAACTTGACTATGTTGTCGAAGAACTGGAAAAAATTGCTGTGGTAAATCTCTTAAAGACCAGATCCATAATCTCTCTCATTGGAAATGTTCAGAGGTCATCACTAATATTGGAGAAGGTTTTGTGTTATATTATCTCCCTTTGAATATTATTCTAAGAATTACTATTAAAAAGTTCTATTTTGATGCTTTGATGTTCTTTCCCTATCTTGGAGCATGGTCAAAATTGCATATTGTAATAAGTTCCTTGGCTTGTTTGATGCACTTTTTAGGACTAAGTTGATTATCATCTATTACAATAAAGGAGGAAGAAGAAACAAAAAACTGATTGCATTCATTGATTGCGTATTCTGTACAAGGGTGTGTCAATATATGGAGCAAAAGGAATAACTAGAATCTGTTATAACCAAAATGGCTGATGTGGCCACTAGCAAAACAGGAAAAGAAAATACAAAAAATGTGTAATGTGTAATACTCCCCCTCAAGATGGGGAGTAGATGTTAATGATCCCCATCTTGGAGAGAAGAGCAGAAAAATGAGATGGATGCAAAACTTTGGTAAGCAAGTCCGCGAGCTGATGAGAAGATTGAATATGAAAGGTCTTGATGATGCCACAAATGACACAATCACGGACAAGGTGGCAATCAATCTCAATGTGCTTCATACGCTCATGAAAAACTGGATTTGCGGCAATGTGTAAGGCTGATTGATTATCACAGAACAAGTATGCAGCGGATGAATGAGAAATACCAAGATCCTTAAGCAGATTAAGCAGCCAAAGAACTTCACAGGCAGCATGAGCCATTGAACGATATTGAGCCTCAGCGGAACTCCTAGAAACAGTGTGTTGCTTCTTGGATTTCCAAGGAAGATACAGAACCCAGAAATAGAATGCCTGCTATCTGGGCAAGAAGCCCAATCAGAGTCATAGAAAACCTTCAATTGGGGAGAAGAAGAGCATGGAAAGAACAACCCTTGTCCAAGAGTAGCTTTAATATAAGCAAGAATACGATAGGCAGCTTGAAGATGTGGTACTCGAGGAGCTGACATGAATTGACTCAGATGATTTACAGCAAAACATAAGTCAGGTCTTGTAATTGTCAAATAGAGTAGCCTCCCAATAAGTCTTCAAAAAACAGTAGGATCAGGCAAAGGGTCCCCATCATATATAGATAACTTGGAATTAACCTCCATTGGAGTGGACTTTGGTTTGCAGCCTGAAAGACCTGAATCATGTAGTATTTTGAGTGCATACTGACGCTGAGAAACAAAGATTCCTGTAGAAGAACGAGCTACTTCCAAGCCTAAAAAATATCTTGCAGGCCAAGATTTTTAAGTTAAAACTTGTTGTCCAATAAAGATGTCAATTGCTGCACTTCAGAAAAATTGTTAGATACAACAAGAATGTCATCCACATATACCAAAAGTGCAAGAAAAACAGAATCAGAATGCTTCACAAATAAGGAGTAATTAGCCTGAGATTGTGTGAAGCCAAGAGAGAGCAAGATTGATGAAAACTTGGCAAACCATTGCCTAGAAGCCTGTTTCAACCCATATAAAGACTTGTTTAAGTGGCAGACAGCATTAGGGATAGACTCCCCCTGTCCATGATAGCCTGGAGGCAAGGTCATGTAGACCTCTTCGTTGAGATCACCATGCAAAAAAAGCATTATGTGCATCTAGCTGAATTAAATGCCAATGATTGAGGGCTGCAAGTGCTAATATAACCCGGACTGATGTAAGCTTGGCCACGGGTGAAAAAGTATCAGAAAAATGCACTCCTTCCTGTTGGGTGAAACCCTTAGCAACCAAACGTGCTTTATATCTCTCAACCGAACCATCAGAATTGTATTTAACGCTGTACACCCACTTACAGCCGACTGGATTCTTGCCAGGGAGAAGAGAGACAACAGTCCAAGTGTTGTTGTTTTGCAAGGCTAGTAACTCAGCATCCATGGCAGATTGCCATTTAGGTAGTTGTGAAGCTTCAGAATAGGAGGCAGGTTCAAAATGAGTAGTTAATGAGTTAATAAAGGTTGAGTAAGTTGGGGAAAGTTTAGAATAGGAAAGGATGTTGGAAAGGGGATGAGCTGTAGAGGAGGAGCAAATATAATCATCTAAATGGCTAGGTGGCTTGCGGATTCTTGTTGGTTTAGTGGGTGGAAAGTTTGAAGATGTTTGTGTGGGGAGAGAAATAGGAAGAGGCTGTATAGATGAAGAAGGGGTTGGTATTGTGGTTTTGAAAGGGAAAATAGTTTCAATGAAATGGACATCTTGTGAGATGTAAGTACGGTTGGATGCAAGGTCAAGCAATTTATACCCTTTATAACCAGGAGGGTAGCCCAAAAACACAGCGGGTGTAGCTCTAGGAGAAAATTTATGTCTTGTTTTAGGAAGTGTAAACCCATAACACAAGCAGCCAAAGATCCTAAGGTGATCATATGTGAGAGGTTTATTGGATAATATTTCAAAAGTTGTTTTATGAGAAAGCAAAGGACAGGGGGTTCTGTTGATTAAATACACAGCCGTGAGCACACAATCTTGCCAATATTCAATAGGAACATTAGAGTGAAAATGTAAAGCGTGAGCAACATTTAAAATGTGCTGATGTTTGCGCTCTACCACAGAATTCTGCTGTGGTCTATCAACACAAGAATGGTAAAGTTGGATACCTTTAGAAGAATAAAAATCAGAGAAAGCAAATTCAGGAGCATTATCACATCGAATGGCCTTTATAGCAATGTTATACTGATTTAATATGAGAGCTTAGAAATAAGGAAAAACAGAACGAAAATCAGATTTGTATTTCAAAAAATATGTCCAAGTAAATCGGGATGCATCATCAACAATTGTTAGAAAATATTTAGAACCTTCAGTAGAAAGGGGATTGAAGGGTCCCCAAATATCACAGTGAATAAGAGTTAAAGGTGTGGAAGACAACTTGGGATTTAATATAAAAGGCAATCATTTTTGCTTTGCCAAAGGGCAAACATTACAGGGATGTGATGCGGCTAAATTGTCTGTATGCAAAGCATGCTTCATGGAATTTAAAATTGAAAAAGAAACATGACCTAAACGAGCATGCCATAGCTCAGAATTGGACGTATTTACAGCAAGACAAAGGGATGGGGGAACATGAGGTTTGGGAAAAAGAGAACAAATATCAAGCACGTATAGACCTCCACAACGGTTAACAATCCCAATCGTTGTGGTCGTGGTAGGATCCTGTAACAAGCAATGGGAAGCAGAAAAAATAGCAACCAGAGAAGATGCATTAGTAAGAGCACTAATGGATAAGAGATTGAAGGTGAATGAAGGAACAAACAAAACATTTTGAAGAATTAAAGAATGAGAAAGTGTGAGAGATGAAGAACCAGTTACAGGTACAGTGGAACCATTAGGAAAGGACACGACACAAGCATGAGAAGAATGTGGAATAGGAGAGGAGGAAAACAAACGTTGAGAGCACCAGTATCAAGAATCCAGCAGGAATCAGGAAAAATAGAAGAGATCTTACCACTAAAACTGGCGATCGAAGGAGAATAATCAATGATGGAGACGGATGGAGATTTGACTGTAGCAGTAGAATTCTGATGGATGAGCGAAAGAAGGTGCGCATACTGGGATTGTGTGATCGCGGCAGATGATGGTGAAGTGAAATTGGGGTTCGAGTGATTTGGGGGTGCTGTGGTTTGGACTATGGTGAGTGAGGCAAGTGAGATACGGATGAGTTGGTTTGGGCTGTGGTAGGATGGGTTCAGGGTGTGGGATAGATGGGCCTAGGGGTTTTGAGCTTATACCCAGGAGGAAACCCATGGAGCTTAAAGCACTTATCACGAATATGGCCCTGGGTTTGACAATATGTGCAGAAGGGTCGAGAACGGCGAGGGGTGGTGACGGCAGCTGTTGCCGGAAAAATAGGAGGGTGTAAATCAGAGGATAGAACAGGGGTAGGGCTTTTGGAAATGGAGTTAAGAAGAGGTGTATCAGGAGAGTGAGGAATGGTAAGGTTAATTTGACGCTGCCTCTCTTCCTAAAGCACAAGAGAAAACACCCGAGGGAGTGATGGAAGTGGATCCATTAATAGAATCTGAGCCTGCACAGAGGAGAAGGATTCATTGAGACCCATAAGAAATTGAAGGGCATCATGTTGTTGCTGAGAGAGCAAAACCTGCTAGAGACCACCACAAGTACACGACGGTAGAGGGATATAAGCCTGAAGCTCATCACAAAGTGTCTTTAGCTTGGTGTAGTAAGAATTAACATCGAGGGATCCCTAATGGAGAGAAGAGATTTCCTGCTTCAATTGAAAGATGCGTGGGCCGTTGGCTTGTTGAAAACGAGTGCGCAAATCATCCCACATGGCTGAAGCATAAGGAAAATATACCAAGCTATCAGCAATGGCCTTGGAAACAGAGTTGAGTAGCCATGAAATCACCATTGAGTTGCAACAGTTCCACGCTGAGAAGAGGAGATCATGATCAGGAGGATGAGGAATAGATCCACCGATGAAGGATGATTTGTTCTTGGCAGTGAGTGCCAAAACCATAGCTCTACTCCACGAACTATAATTAGTGCCATCAAGAATATGGGTCACAAGAACAAAGCCAAGGTGGTCACTGCTCTGCAAGAAATAAGGGCTAGATGAATCCTCGAAGGAAAAGGAACCAAAAGAATTCTCAGGTGACGGCGGAGGATGGTTGTTGCCTCGAGCCATCAGAAGGCTCAGATACCATATTACAATAAAGGAGGAAGAAGAAACAAAAAACTGATTGCATTCATTGATTGCATATTCTGTACAAGGGTGTGTCAATATATGGAGCAAAAGGAATAACTAGAATCTGTTATAACCAAAATGGCTGACGTGGCCACTAGCAAAACAGAAAAAGAAAATACAAAAAATGTGTAATGTGTAATATCATCAACTTGCGTTCTAACGTTTTGCTCTTTTATTGACTTTAAAATCTACTGATTAGCCTTTTATTGCAGGCCTTTCATGTTCTTCGAACTCTTGGGGTCACTGTTCAAATGATCTCTCAGGGTGCATCTAAGGTACGCACTTTATAAACTTCCGATGTTTCTTCGTTATAGTTGGCTAGTTGCTGTTCAGAAATTATTAGCTTTTTTATCCTCAGTCACAAGTTATGGCTTGTATATGTCCTTGTTATACACTTAACACGTGTTAAGTTATCTGAAAGACTTATGCTTCGTTGTACACTTTACATGCATATTAACATCATATTTGTTGAAGGTAATAAACAATGAGTTTCGAATCTAAGATCTCATGCTAACTATAGGCTAACCCTTGTGGGTTCCTCATCCAATATCACATTAGTTTTTTTCTTGGCTTTAGGGGTTTATCAATTGTCAATGTCATATTCAGGCCGAGTATAAACAAATTATATTTATCTGCAAAGTATTACTCTAGGGTTTTCATTTCATTATCTTTTGTTTGTGTTTGTTTCCCGCCAGGTGAATATCTCGTTAGTTGTAAATGACAGTGAAGCAGACCAGTGTGTCAGGGCTCTCCACAAAGCCTTCTTTGAGAGTGAACACTCTGAATTAGAGAATGAATACATACCTGGAAATGGTTCTGTTTCTGCATTATCTTAGGTGTATACTTTTGTTTTGCTTACCTGGAAATGGTTCTGTTCCTGCATTATCTTAGGGGTATACTTTTGTTTTGCCAATATAGCAGATTAATATCTTATAGATTAAGAATTTTTTTGGCTAGGAGGAATAACAATAGATTAGTACAGTATTTATTAGTCCTGTTATTGCTAGAGCCTAGAGTATACCTTTGTATATTCTGGCCGCCTCCTCTATAAGGGGGTTGACCAGGTGCAAGCAGTTATTTATATTTTATTGTGAGTGAGTTTAAATAAACTTGTTAATACTTATAGGAGAATTATATAATTGATATCAATATCAATCATTATATTATTGGGTTAGAATTATGTCAATAAACTTAATCCTTTTTTTAATTTTAAAAAGTTTTTTTTTCTTATACCTAGAAACCTTTTCTTATATATAAAGGAAGTATAATAGTAGAATAGAATGACTTGAATTTATGGATTGTTTGGTTCAAAGAAGGAAAAGGGAAGAAAAGGAAGAGATTTTGACTAGATATCTTATGGACTGATCAAGGGAGGGGAAGAAAAGGAAAGAAAGATTTTAATTAGATATCTTATTAGGTTAAGAGGAGGGATTTTAATGGAGGAGAGGAGAAGTAACTCTTTCTTGTTTAGTTTCCAAGGGGAGGAAAGAGATTTTAAAAATTAATTTACTTTTATATCTTTATAATTTTGGATTTCAGAATATAAGTAGGATTATCTTTAGTTAATACACTCAGAACTGTTTTAACCCCCAAATCATGCTCCCCTTTGTTCTCCTCCCATTCTAAAAGTTAAATCAAACCAAACCAAATATGAAAAGTTTTTTTAAAAAATTCACCATTCTCCCTTCTCTTTCTCTCCAATTTTTCAAACAAAACATTATTAGATGTTTTTTCTTTATAAATATTAAAGTACGATATGGAAATGAATTTTGAAAGATGAAATTTACATCAACAACACATTTAATTCAAACTAATTGAGATCTATGGTAGATGAATCCAATGATAGATACGAGGAGGTTAAAAAAAATAAAAAAGATAAAAGATAAAAGTAAAGGGGGAAAGAAGGAGGGGGAAATGAAGAAGAAAAAGACTAAAAATTGATCATATAAAATATAGGGATAACAACTAATCTAATCCTCTAACAAACTTATAGTTTTTCACCATTTCATTCTAAGACACACCGTCCGTCAATCTATATCACATTACATTAAGTCTTGTTTAACTACCTTTCCTATGTAAGTTTTGGTCTATCTCTATATCTCTTTGTATCAAGCTCTTGATAACAAACTTTTTTTTTTCAGGAGCATTCATGGGTCTTCTCATTACATGTTCAAACTACCTTAATCTATGCTCCCTCATTTTTTTATTCACTAGTACTATTGCTACCTTTCTTCGAATATTTTTATTTCTTATCTTATTCATCTTCATATAACAACACATCCATCTTAACATCCTCATTTATGTTATCCCTATCCAAAAACGGGCTAGGCTGGCCCAACCCATCAAAAAAGTGGGTTGGGTCGGGCTTGCTCACTTTTGCTAAGTGGGCTGAAAATACTAGTCTGTCCTACTTTAAAGTGGGTTAGTGGATCAACGGGCCAGCTCACTTAAAAAATAAAAAAATATTTTTTTAAAAAAGGTAAAAAATTATTAAAAAAATTAAATGTAATTATTTATACTAAAAATTAATAATGTACTAACTTAATCTTATAACAATGATTTTTAATATAAAATACATGCCTAATAGAAGCAAAAGCAAGCAGAAAATACATGTCTAACAATGATTTTCAATTAGCTCTTAAGTCTTAACAGATTATAAGAAATTTGCTTCACAATGATGTAGACAATCAAAGCATATTTGTACATGTAGTATAACTCAATATTAGGTTCCAAATAGAAATGTATTAGGGTTAAGGATTCAAAATCACTCATTTCTTTTTAGTCACTCTCCCTCTAAGCCACTCATTTAATTACCTATTAAATATTTTATTGGTGGACTGCTGGTCCGGTGGGCTGGCCCAGCCCTGGCCCACATTATTGTGGGCTGGGTTGGCCTGGCCCGTTTAATGAATGTGGGCTCAAAATCTCAACTGGGCCCGCATTTTTCATGGGCCAAACGGGCTGGCCCGCTAGGTTAAATCTATTTTGTCATCCTTAATTTTATGCTCATGTTACCTATGTGCTAGTCAACATTCAACATCATATAACATTGCAGGTCTTACAATTGTTCTATAAAATTTTCCTTTTAGCTTAAAGGGAATTTTGCAATCACACAACAATCTAGATACACTCCACCACTTCATCCACCCTGTTCTAATTCTATGATTTACATCTTCATCAATCTCTTCACCTTTTTGTAAAATTGATCTCAAGTATTTAAAAGCATCTTTCTTGGGTACCTCTTAACCAAGTAGATGCATGGGGTCTTGATCACCATCTCTTAGCAATAAAAACTCACATTTCATATACTCAGTCTTGCTCCGACTTAACATGAATCCTTTAGACTCCAAAGTGCTTCTCCACAATTAAAGTTTCCTATTAACATCGTCTTTGGTCTCATCAGTAAGCATAATATCATCTGCAAAAAACATACACCACTGGCTTATTAATAGCAGTGCTATTGCGTGCTTTCCCAGAGTAGCGGTGCGACGGTCAGCCGCCACAGATCGCATCATGACAGTGAGATGAAGGATAGTGCTAGTAGCAGCTGCTATCGCGGGTGCATTGCGGCTGGAAAGTGCCGCCACAGAAACGTCGAGAAAGACGAAAGGTTGAGCCGTTGAGGAAGACGAAAGGTTGAGGGTAAAACAGTAAAAGTTTACCTTTTTTTAAGCAAAAAAAAATCCAAACGTAATTACTAGGAGAATAAATAATTAAATACGCAATTACTACTAGGAAACTCTCCTCTCCTCTTCAAAAACTCTTCTCTTCTCCTTTAGCTGCCCTAAGGTTCTTGTTTGGAGTTATTTGTTTATCACAGAACAAGTCCCCCTCAGTCATTGCCATAGTTGACCCATTTTAGAAACTCTCATCCCATACAGGCCATACTTTCAGAAACTCTCAGAAACTCCTCTTCCAAAGCATTCAACTTTGCTAAACTGGTTAGTTTTATATTATATTTTTATTTTATTAGAATTTTTTTTTCTATTTTTTTTGTATTAACTGTGTTCTAGTTTATAATAAATTTTTAAAATAAATTTGCTAAGCATTCAATTGGTTTATTTTGTCAAAGTTCATTTTTTTTTCTATTATATTTCTATTTTGTTATCAACACTGGTTTATTTTCTCAACGTTAATTTTTGTTTTTGTACCTTTGTTTTATACTTTTATTATATAAATTATATTCATAAATTTGTTTTTTCTTCTAGTCTATTTATTATTTGTTTATAGCTTTTGTATCTATGTATTATATAAATTATATGTTTGTTTATTTTTTGTTAAACTAATTATTTTCTATTTTTTTATTGTTCATTAATTTATTATTGAACTATTTTATTTTTGTTAGACTTATAATTTTCTATATTATCTGCATTATGCAAATGTTTATTTTAGTTATTTTTTACTGGTCAATTGTTTATTTTCTCAAACGTTCATTTTTGATTTTGTACCTCTGTTTTATACTTTTATAATTTTTATAATTTTTTTATAAATTTTTATATCAAAGATGTCCTTGTATCTTTATTAAGTTTTTTATAATTTTTTTTTTGTTTTATCTTCATCTGTTTAATTTTCAAATTCCTTTTTTAGTCATGACAACATCTTCAAATACGCAAACAACTACACCATATGGTTTGGTGAAACCTATTGGAGATAATCTTGACATAGCATGGCAATATAATAGCTTAAAAGACATTAATAATAAGAGGATCGTGACATGCGATTATTGTTTGAAGACTACTACTGGTGTCATTACAAGAGCTAAAAGACACCAAATTGGATTGAAGGGAGATGTAGGTCCTTGTAAAAAGATTCCACCAGATATTAAGAAGATATTAAAAGATTCTTATGTGAAGAAAATGGTTGAAAAGGAGAGTTCAATGGCTGAGTTAGATGAAGATGATGATGTTCAAGAAGAGATGCAAAGCATTCATAGCCTTAAAGCTGGAAAAAGACCTGCAAGTGATGGCGGTTTATCTACTAACAGGAAAGGAAAGAATGTCAAAGGCCCAATGGATTTGCTTCTATTTAGAAAACCAGAATCAACTCAATCAAACATCAACTTAGGGAAGAAGAACAAAAAGCAATTTAGTATAAATGATGCTTTCAATAAAGAAGCAAGGGCTAAAACAATTCAATATATTGAGAGGTTCTTATGTACAAATGGAATACTTTTCAATGTTGTTCGATCAAGAAACTTCAAGTTAATGGTTGAAGCAATTGGAAACTATGGCCCACACTTAAAGGCTCCAAGTTTTTATGAATGTAGAGTTCTCCTCCTTCAAAAAGAATTGGAGTATACAAAGGAGTAGTTAAAGGATCACGAAGTTGAACGCACCAACTTTGGATGTTCAATAATGTTGGATGGTTGGACGGATAGGAAGAATATGACCCTCATCAACTTTTTGGTTAATTGTCCATCGGGAAGTATGTTTCTGAAGAGTGTGGATGCTTCCGAATATGTTAAGACCGACAACAAGTTATTTAAGCTCTTGGATAATTTTATTCAAGAGATCGGAGAAAGAAATATTGTTCAAGTAGTGACAGACAATGGAAGCAACTATGTATTGGCTGGTAAGAGTTTAAGACACAATCTAATTTTAATTTTAATTTTAATGTCCAACACTCTAATTTCTAAATTCTAATTTTATTTTGTGCTAGGAAAAATTTTGGAAAGCACAAGGCCGCATATATTTTGGACTCCTTGTGTTGCACATTTTTTGGACTTGATTTTGGAAGATATTGGGAAGCTTGCGATAGTTAAAAGGACAATACAAAGAGGAATCAATCTTGTTGGTTTTATTTATAACCACTCACTGCATTAAACACAATGTGAAAGTTCATAAGCAAAACAAAATTGGTTAGACCATGGAGTTACAAGATTTGCAACCACATTCCTCACACTATAAAGGTTGCATAAACAAAAGAACAACCTAAGAATGATGTTTACTTCTGATGATTGGTTGAAGTCTAAGACTACAAAAGACCCTAAGGGTAAAAGGGCAGCTGAGACTGTTCTTATGTCGTCTTTTTGGAATGATGTGGTGTATTGTCTCAAGGCAATGTGACCTCTTATACGAGTTCTTAGACTTGTTGATAATGAAAAAAGGCCAGCAATGGGATACATATATGAAGCAATGGATAGGGCCAAGGAAGCTATTCAAAAGTCTTTCAATGGACTTGAAGAAAGATACAAGGACATCCTTGATATAATTGATAGAAGATGGGAATGTCAACTTCATCATCCATTGCATGCAGCAGGCCATTTTTTGAACCCTGAGTTATTTTATGCTAATCCAAGAATGAATTTAGATCCAGAAGTGATGGATGGACTTTTTAAGGTAATTGAGAGGCTTAGTGAAAATAGTCAAGAGACGGATATGGATATGAATGAAGTGTATAAATACAAGAGAGCCGAAGATTCTTTTGGTGTTCAAGCTGCAATTAAACAAAGGAATACAGTAGCTCAAGTAAGCAAAAATGCATTTGAGTTTTTTATCAAGTTAAAATTATTTTTTTAGTTTTTTAAAAAATGTTAATAAGTTAACAGCTCAATGGTGGAGCACATATGGTGCACGCACTCCACATTTGCATAAATTCGCAATTAAAGTGTTGAGCTTGACGTGTAGTTCATCTGGATGTGAGCACAATTGGAGTACATTTGAGCTAGTAAGTTAATTATGAATTTATAATTTTTTTAATTGATTCCTATAATGAATAAAAATAATTTTTTTTATTTTTTGAATTATAAAATAGATTCATTCGAAGAGAAGTAGACTTGAGCATCAAAAGTTACAAGATTTGGTTTTTATCAAGTATAGTCAAGCACTGAAATAACGCTTTGACAATCGTGGTTTGATTGACCCCATTATCCTAAATGACATTGATGATAGTAATGAGTGGTTGTTGGGAGATATTGGTGGAGATTAAGAAGATCATGCCGGAAATGAGTTAGTTTTTGAAAATTATATATTGACTTGGGGAGAAGTTGGAGCTGCAAGTGGGGCTGACCAACCTTTAAAGTATACCAGGCAACAATCAAGATTACATAATCAGCCTATACAAGTGCCTTCAAACTCAAAGGGACAGGGAAATAGAAGGGCAATCATTGAAGAAGAAGAAGAAGAAGAAGAAGACAGTTAAGAAAGTGGCAATGAAGAAAATGAAGTGGAAAAAGAAGAGATTTACAATTTAGAGACAAGTGAAAGAGAAGATGAAGACTTAGAGATTAATGATTGCAATTTTGATTAGTTCCTTCTTATTTCCTAAGTTGTTTAAATTTATATTTGACATTTCTGTGGTAGTTTTTTAGACTTTAGTCCTTCATTTTGCTATTCCTGACGTCTGATTTTTCATGTTTGACATTATTCATGTGTGAGTTATTGAGTTTCTTTTAGTCCTTTATGTTTGATATTTATGTCATATTTTTTTTGGGGGGGGGGGGGATTATGTTTGTGAAGTTTATATATATAATTTAGATTTAAGAATATATTCACTTATATACTTCACTGTAGCGGTGTAGCGCTACCCGCTATAGCGCTATAGCATTTTTTAGGGGTGGCCGCTACGCGTCGCTATCCAAGAATAATAAGTATGATACACCACGACACTTCCTCTTGAATATATTTTGTTAGTTCATTCATCACTAAGACAAAGAGATAAGGACTAAGAGTCGAACCTTGGTGTACACCTACCATGATAGGAAAATAACTTGATGTTTCATTACAAGCTTTCACACATGTGATAACCCCATCATACATATCCTTGATTGCATTTACATACTTTAATGATACTTTTTTCTTTTCAAGAGCTCACCATAAAACTTTCTTGGGACCCTATTGTATCCTTTCTTAAAATCTATGAACACTATATGTAAGTCTTTCTTCTTTTCTCGATACTTTTCCATGAATTGTCGCATTAATGGCTTCCATGGTACATCTTCATAGCATAAATCCAAATTGTTTTATAGAAACCTTGGCTCCTCAAGCGATGTTCAATAATTCTCTCCCACAACTTCATAGTATGACTCATAAGCTTAATGCCTTTATAGTTAGAACCATTCTGAATATCTCCCTTATTTTTGTAAATAGGCATAAACATAATTTTCCTCCAAGCATTAGACATCTTATTTGTTTAAAGAATCTTATTGAAAAGATTAGTCAATCATTTTATTGCCACATCCCCTAGGGCTGTCCACACTTCAATAGGGACACCATCAGGTCCCAAAGGTTTATTATTCTTCATCCTCTTTAAAGTTTCCTTAACATTATGTGTATTAATTCTACGCACAAATCTTCTATTCAAATCATCACAAGCGTCCTCGAAGTCCACCTCGCTTTTATCGTCATCCCCATTAAAAAGTTTGTTAAAGTAGTTCATCCATCTTTCATTTACATCTTCATCTCTTACCAAAAGTTTTTTTATTTTCATCCATCTTTCATTTACCTCTTCACCTTTGTGTAATGGGCCTCAATGTGGACTGAAATAGGCCTAAACTATGCATTTTTAGGTTTAATTAGAGGCTTAGCTCTATAAGTACTCAAATATTGCTATTTATGGCAGAACTTTTGATCAAATGAAATTACGCATTTGTTTGAATTGAGAGCCAAACTTCGTCTTGGTTCTTGGTTGAACTCAAATTGATTATTATCAAGGAAGTTTTTCTTTGTGGCGAATCTTCTTCTGACTTATCGCTCCGATGTCATTCATTACCGTCTTCTTAATCTTCCTCACCTTTTATCTTTAAGTTCTAATAATTAGCCCTGAAGTCTTGAATTTGTATATGAAAACAATCTAATCCAAGCGTTCATGTCTTGGTTGTCATCATGTGGTAATCAGAGCTTGAATTCGGAGAGCAATTAGAAAAGATTTCTATCAATTTAGGTGCAGTTTTCATTTTTTTATTTTTATTTTTTTGTAAAAAAAATGACAAAAAAATCATAAAATTAAATTCCTTTGATTCTTGCTTGTTTGTGTTTAATTTTGTGTTTCTTGCATGTTTTTGAAATCCCAATTGTTTAGAATTTTTTTCTCTTTTTTGAATGACATATTTATAAAATTCCCATGAATAGGACCAAATCTTATTCTGTGTTATTTACATAAGAATATCTTACATTTTCCTTCAATTACCCTATCTTTTTGTTGAATTCAGAGTTGTTTTGAATGACTTGTTCTTCATGTTCTTCGTGTTCTTCTTAAAACTCATAGCAGTACTGGGTAATTTCTGAGTTTGATCTTTAAAGGTATGTCTGGAGAGTATTAAGGCGTTTGTCTAAATATCAAAAGTTTATGGTCCTAAAAGAGAAAATACAAAGGACCAATGAGCAAATATTCAAAAATACTTTGGGGTCAAAATGAAAATATCAAAAAAATATGAAGATCCAAATGTGAAAAAAAAATTATAGTCAAAATTTAACAGCTCTCTCTCTCTTAGTGTGTGCTAATTGTTGCTTTCTAATACTTTCTTTTGCATAATTGCAGTGGTTTATACTTAAGCCAAATTTTTATTTTTATTTTCTTCTTTTTCCTAATTGTCTTTTTTGACATTCCTTTTTAGTTATACTTTCTTTTTGAACTTTTATTGCTTGTCTTTTAAATTTTCAAGGTTTTGTCTTAGAGTTTTCTTTCTTCCTTGACCTCTTAAGTTAAGTTTGGATTTGTTTTATCTTTCACTTTGGATACTCCTTGAATTAAAATCTTTGGTTGATCTCAAGTGCTAAAGAAGAGTTAGAGAGTGAAAAAAGACAAGAGTGGACCTTATAAAAAAAATTCTTACAAGTGTGAAACACGAGTGTTGAAGAGTGTAAATACTTAGTGAGTGGTAAGGTCCAATAATTATTGTTTTACTAACCTTTTTCTTGTAGCAATGGTGTTTGGAAGTGATAATGATCCACCTTCCCCTAGATTTGCTAGGCTAATGGCTTCATTGGTTAAGCAAATGGATAAGTTGTAAAGAAATGTTGAGAGGAGGATGAAAGACAAATTTGATGAGATACAAAGAAGCACTCAAGAGTTGAGTGGGAGAATGAAAGACATAAAGAAGGGGAGGTATCATATATCATCTCATTCTTCTCAAGGGAGTGATGATGGCTATGAAGATGGTAGAAGACATAGGCATAGGAGAAATAGGGAGATCATGGATGATGAGAAGGTCAAAATTCCCAAGTTCCTAGGTACTTATGACCCGAAGGCTTACCTTGATTGGGAGATGAAAGTCAACCAAGTTTTCGATTGTCACAATTTTAATGAAGAAAAGAAAATGAAGTTGGCTAGCCTAGAATTTGAGGGATACGCCATGGCGTGGTGAAATCAAGTGAAAATGGAAAGAGAAAGATTGAGAAGACATAGATCGAACACATGGGAGATAATGAAGAGAGTCATGAGGAAGCGATTTGTCCCACCTCAACACATGAGGGAAATGCATAACAATTTACAAAGACTTTATCAAGGAAATAAAAGTCTTGATGATTATTACAAGGAGATGGAGATTTCATTGATAAGAGCAAAACTTGAAGAGACTAATGAGGCTACAATGTCTAGATTTTTGAATGGCTTAAATAGGGATATTCAAGATGTTGTAGAGCTTCAAAGCTACAACACCATGGATGAACTTATACATAGGGCTGTGAAAGTGGAGCAACAACTGAAGAGAAAACAAGCCTACAAGAAGCGTTCATATGGTTATTCATCTTGGAAGGATAAGGACACTTCCAAGAAGGAGAATTCTTCTTCACAACATATTGAAATAATGTCTTCAAGAGGTAATCCTACTTCTCCTACTCATTCCCCTTCCAATAAATCTAGTTCCATTAAATGATTTAAGTGTTTGGATAATGGTCATATTGCATCTCAATGTCCAAAAAAAAGGACCATGATTGTGTTGGAGAATAGAAAGATGGATAGTGAGTCATCTAAAAGCTCTCATAGTTCCTCTAATGAAGAGGAGGATGATGGTTTTCTTCAATCGGAAGAAGGAGATCTTTTGATGGTAGGACAACTCATGGGAAACTTGTGCAAAGATCGAGATGATACACAAAGATAAAACATTTTTCATTCTAGATGCTTGGTGAATGGAAAAGTTTGTTCTCTTATCATTGATGGAGGAAGTTGTACTAACGTTGCAAACACTAGATTAATGGATATGCTTGGTTTAAAAACCACCCCTCATCCTAAGCCTTATAAATTGCAATGGTTGAGTGATAATGGTGAGTTGGTTTTGGATAAGCAAGTGTTGCTTACACTCTCCATTGGAAAATATGTTGATGAAGTGCTTTGTGATATGGTTTCCATGGAAGCTGACCATGTTTTGCTTGGTAGACAATGACAATATGATCGAGATGTTATCCACAATAGAGTCACCAATCAATATTCTTTCTTACATAAAGGTAAAAAGGTAGTTCTCTCACCTTTGACTCCAAGTGAAGTGTGTGAGGATCAAATAAAAATGAGATTGAAAAGAGAAAAAAAAAAAAGAAAAGAAAATCAAAGAAGAAAAGAGTCATTTGAGAGAGAAAAGCCGAAAAGAAAAAGATGACAAAAATAGTGAAAAGAAAGAACAAAACAAAATAGAAAAAAAAAGTTAAAAACAATTAATGATAAAAGAGAGTTTGTTCGTCAAACCTAAGGAGATAAAAAGAGTGATGCTAGTTAGACAACAGATGTATTTACTCATTCCAAATTATATGTGCTTGTCTTCTAGTGCCCTTGAGTTGTCTCAAGGTTTTGATACACTCTTAAAGGAGTTTGAGGATGTCTTTCCACAAGACATTCCCCATGGCTTGCCTCCTATGAGAGGAATTGAATATCAAATAGATCTTGTTTTGGGAGTTTCACTTCCTAATAGGGCTGCTTATAGGAGTAATCCGGAAGAGATAAAAAAGTTCCAAAAGCAAGTTGAAGGGTTGATGCAAAGAGGATGGTGAAGGAAAGCTTAAGCCAATGTGTAATGTCGATCATCCTAGTCCCCAAAAAAGATGAGAAGTAGAGGAAGTGTATGGATTGTAGACCCGTCAACAACATCACCATAAGGTATCGACATCTTAATCTTAGACTTGATGATAGGGTAACTAACTCTACCACTTCTTTTTCTCCTTTTGAGGTCATTTATGATTTTAACTCATTATTCTATGTTGATTTGATTTCCTTATCTAATGATTCTTCTATTTTGAGTAAGAATGGGCTTTCTAGAGCCACTTTTGTTAGGAATCTCCATGGAAGGGTGCGAAATCAAATTGAGAGGAAGATGAAACAATATGCACGACATGCCGACAAGGGAAGAAATACCATGGTATTTGATCCTAGAGATTGGGTTTGGATACATCTAAGGAAGGATAGGTTTCCTTTCCAAAGGAAATCTTAACTCCAACCTAGGGGTGATGGTCCTTTCAAGATCCTTGAGAGGATTAATGACAATGCGTACAAGATTGACTTGCCAAGTGAGTATGGGGTGAGTTCTAGTTTTAATGTCGCTGATCTTTCTTCTTATGATATAGGTGTTTTGAATGCAAACTCGTGGACATATTCTTTTCAAGAAGGAGGGGATTATAAAGGACTATCCAAAGAGCATGAAGTTCTAGAAGCACCCTATGAATTGAAGGGTCCAATGACTAGGTCCAAAGCCAAGCTTCTACAAGAAGAGATGACCAAGAGAATCATGACTGGACTATTTAACAATGGCAAGGATGGAGGAAGACACAAGGAGCTGAATTGGAACACCTTGAAGATTGTAGGAGAGCTCACTTAGCACGCATGTCGCGCTTAGCACAATTCCTGGCATAGAGTTTTTTGGGCTTAGTGTGCAACGTCTGCGAGGATTTTGGTATTTCTTGTTTATTTGTGTAATGGGCCTCAATGTGGACTGAAATAGGCCCAAACTATGCGTTTTTATTTTCTTGTTTATTTGTGTAATGGACCTCAATGTGGATTGAAATAGGCTCAAACTATGCATTTTTAGGTTTAGTTAAAGGTTTAGCTCTATAAGTACTCAAATATTGTTATTTATGGCAGAATTTTTTATCAATGAAATTAAGCATTTGCTTGAATTGAGAGCTTAACCTCGTCTTGGTTCTTGGTTGAACCTAAATCGATTCTTATCAAGGAAGCTTTCCTTTGTGGCGAGTCCTCTTCCGACTTATTGTTCCACTACAGATCATGGTGTCATTCATTACCATCTTCTTAATCTTCCCCACCTTTTATCTTTAAGTTCTAATAACTATCCCTAGAGTCTTGAAATTTGTATCCAAAAATGATCCAACCAAGCGTTCATGCCTTGGTTGTCATCATTAACCTCTGGACAGTGTTTGCCTACAACACTCGCTCATCTGCGTGTCAGGACCCTAACCTACTTGACACCAAATTTGGGTGAAGACCTGGCGCCTTGTCTTGAGTAAAGGACCCTAGCTCAATTATCTCGACATTCCAAGACCAATACAGTGTCTTGCCTTGTGACAAGGGCCCTAGCTCATTTTTCGTTACACCAAGGGCTCGATGTAACACGTTGCTATGAAAGATGTGCCCTAATGAATAAATGATTAAGAAGATTGAAAGGAATAAATGATTAATGTTTTTTTATAAGTCTAATCTAAAATGTTTGATACTATAATTATTTTTCACAAAAAAATATTTCATTAAAATCACTTTTAGAATGACATGATAATGAGAGAAATATAACTCATTAATGTTTGTTAATTGTATTTGCATGGATGATTTTGGAAAAAAAAAATCAATTTAAGATAAACTTAATGGTTTCAATTAAATTAACTAAATTTCTTAATCTTGATGAATTGTTAATTGTATCTAATATAATAGTTGCTTACTATTTTTAGGTATTTATGTGTCTTATTCATTTTGTGATCCATGTCAAAACAATATTTTTTCTTCTTCTTATAAATGACTTTTTCAATCAAAATATAATTTTTTATTTCTTCACCTTAAACTTATTTAACAACAATAAACATGACAAAATATTTAACGCACCCATAAAAGAATCTTCTATCAATTATATTAGTTTTTTATAAATTAAAAACAAATCTATTTTATATTTTATGTTAATAATGATAATAAAATTTTATCAATCAAGCTAATATTTTAAAATATATTTTAATTTACTTTTTAAATATTTAAAAGTAACTCTGTATATATAAAACTCTAAATTCATGCATATACCATATAAATTCTCTAATTATTCTATTCTAAAGACAAAACGGTCATAAAACTGTGAAGAGAAGATCATATTTGTAAAACAAGACCAGCGAGTGAGTGAGCACCTTTAGTGCTGGGTCTTGGGGAGAGATCTTCAGCTGAAGATCTTTGCTTCCCCAGATCCACCACTAAAGAAGAGATGAAGATCTCCACGTGGAGATCCGATTGTTCTCCAAGAATCTTCAAGATCTGCACATTTTTCAAAAAAAAAAAATTAATGTTGTAACAGAAACGGGCGGGGAAGAAAACGGAAAAAGAGGAGCAACAAACCATACTTGAGGGGGGAAGCAGAGACGGAGTGTTGACGGGAGGCGCGAAGGGGAGGGGGAAGAGGAGAGAGAAAGAGAGAAAAAAAGGGGGGGAGGAGGAAGGAATACGAAGGGGGAAAGGGAAAAAATAAAGGGAGGGGAGGGAATGGTCTGGAAGGGGGAGGGAAGGGAGGAAAAAAAGGGGGGCGAGGGGAAGGGGAGCGTGTACATGGGGAAGGGGAGGGAGGAAAGGGAAAAAAATAAATAAAGGGGGGAGGGGGAGTGTGTACGTGGGAAAAGGGAGAGAGGAAAAGAAAAAAATAAACAAAGGGGGGAGGGGGAAAGTGTATGTGGGAAGTGGGAAAGGGGAAAAGGATAAAAAAAATAAAGTGGAGGGGAAGGGTCTAGAAGGGGGAGGGGAGCGTACATTGGGGAGAAGGGGAAAGGAAAAATAAAATGAAAGGGGGTAGGGAGGGGAAGAGAGGGGGTAGGAAGATGAAAAAAAAAATGAAAAAAATTAAAAATTAAAAAAACTAGCCGTTAAACTAGTCTTTTTTTATAAAAAATTTTGGAAGGGGGAGGGAAGGGAGGAAAAAAAAGGGGGCGGGGGGAGGGGGAGCGTGTACATGGGGAAAGGGAGGGAGGAAAGGGAAAAAAATAAATAAAGGGGGGAGGGGGAGTGTGTACGTGGGAAAAGGGAGGGAGGAAAAGAAAAAAAATAAACAAAGGGGGGAGGGGGAAAGTGTACGTGGGAAGTGGGAAAGGGGAAAAGGATAAAAAAAAATAAAGTGGAGGGGAAGGGTCTAGAAGGGGGGAAGGGAGCGTACATTGGGGAGAAGGGGAAGGGAAAAATAAAATGAAAGGGGGTAGGGAGGGGAGGAGAAGGGGTAGGAAGATGAAAAAAATTAAAAAATTAAAAATTAAAAAAACTAGCCGTTAAACTAGTCTTTTTTTATAAAAAATTTTTGTTATAAATTAGTTAACAACTAACCATTGGTGCATACAACTTTCATTTTCATTTGTCAATCTTTTTTCTCTAATCTCTTAGTTAAATTTTACTTGTGTGAAATGGATCCAAATCAATTTGATTGACAAAGTTACATGAATTTTTTACAAAATTACCACATGCCTCCTTCAACCCAAAATTCAGAAAATTGCCCCCCTTTTTTCCCCCTCCCTTTTTACCACCACCACCAACAAATTATTTTATGTCAAGCACTCAAATCCCTTCCACCGAAAATTCTCAAAGTTCTCAAACATTTCCTTCAAAACCACCAAACAATCCTACCATGGTTGAAAATCATGAAGTTGGTTCACAATTTTCACAATTTTCTATCCAAATTGGGCTAGAAGATACCGTCATTAAGGAAGTAGGAGGATCTTTTACAAAAAGAAAGTCTCGAGTCGCCTTCGCAATTGAAGAAGATACGTGTCTCATTAGTTCATGGCTCAACATGTCAGGTATGTTAGGTTCTATTGATTCCATGCATTGGGAGTGGAAAAATTGTCCAATTGCATGGCAGGGTCAATTTCGTAGAGGTAATCACCGCAAACCCACAATAATACTTGAAGCAGTTGCTTCACAAGACTTATGGATTTGGCATGCATTTTTTTGAGCTACAGGTTCAAACAATGACATTAATGTGTTAAATCAATCACCTGTGTTTGATGAAGTTTTGCAAGGTTGAGCTCCTCTTGTACAATTTACAATTAATGGAACACTATACAATATGGGGTACTATCTTGCAGATGGTATTTATCCTAATTGGGCCACATTTGTGAAGACCATACCAATGCCACAAGGTCCGAAAAGAAAATTATTTTCAAAATGTCAAGAAACATTGAGAAAGGATGTTGAACGAGCATTTGGTGTGCTCAAATCTCGATTCGCAATTATATGTGGTCCATCGCGTGCCTGAAACATGGATACAATGAAGGATATAATGTTGACATGCATTATATTGCATAACATGATTGTCAAAGACGAACGAGATACATTTGGTAGTAATGTCGATGTTGATTATGATCATGTAGATAATGACATTTCAAATGTTGGAGTATCTCGTGGTGCTCCTCCCGACTTTGTTATATACTTGCAAACAAGATGCGTAATGCATATAAGAGGAATTCATCAATAACTTCAAGCAAACTTGATGGAGCGTATTTGAGAACATTACGATCACGAAAATAATGAAAATCAAATTAATGTTTTGCACTTTTTAATTATCAATTTTATGTATTTTTTATTTATTTAACATTTAGTTATAAATAAAAATTATTTAAATTTTATCATTTTTTAATATTCATTTCTATACTTTATTAATTAAAATTAATTACTTAATTAAATTAAATTTATCAAAATTTAAATATTTAAAAGTGAAATTCATGTGGAACCCATTTAAAATTATCTAATATTTTAATTCGAGATATATCACTAAAGAAAAAATTGTCATATTTTAATAAATTTTCAATCTTAAGTGGAATCCACCGTAAAATGATCTAAGATCCCAATTTGGGATCTACCACTAAAAAAATCCAATTCACCTACCCTATAAAACCCCAAAATCCATTAGGGTTTACTTCTTCGTTCTTCGCACATCACACTCATGGCTTGCACAATCGACTTTCGCTGCCTCGACGAGGGTTTCGGCGGCAAAACCTACAAGCGCAAGAGAGAGCAGCAGTCGCAGTCTCAGCACGACGACAACGCCATCGACGGCGCCTCTCTGATGGACACCGACGACGCACTCCCTCCGCAGGCGAAGCGATCGGCGGTGCCGTCGTCGGAGAATCCGGACAAACCGGTGTTCGGGCAGGCGAGCTATGACGGCGTTATCGCCGGGAGGGTGTCGGGGCGGAAGTGGAAGCAGGCGCGGCAGCGGAGGGCGTCGGCGGCGCAGGTGAGCCGGAAGGGCACGACGTTCGAGCAGAGGGAGAGGGAGAAGGTGATAAAGAAGGCGTACAAGGAGAGGATGATGGAGCTGAAGGAGGAGATCAGGTTGAACAAGGTCGAGAAGAGGAAAAAGAGAGAGGAGAGGGAGAAGAAGAAGCAGGAGAATATTATCAGATCTGGAACCAAATTCCAGAAGATTACGAACCCTAATACTTTGAAGAAGATCGCCAAATCCAAGCAGAGGAAGCAGCTTAGGGTTGTTCCTGATGAGTTGCTTAGGAAATAGATTTTTTTTTTGTTTTTTTTTAATTCGTTTTTTATATTTGCTTTTCGGTGGAAGTTTTTGTAGTATTGAGATTTCAATTGATGATTAGTATACAAGGTCTGTGGTAACTGTTAGTTGTTTGCTTTTGAGCTCCATCAGATTTCAATTAAGAAAGTAAAACTTTCACATTTAATCTATGGAAATTGCAAAATTCAGTCATGGTTGTCCCTTTCAGTGACTAATATGTATTCTTATCGAATCTAATAGGTGAGACTCAGTTAACAACGTATAACAGATGATCATGAACCAGCATGACCTAACTCAGAAATGTAAATAATTATACCGCTCCTTTGGGATTTTAATTTGGAACTGGTGAAAAATTACTTTTGAGACAAAAATACTTTTGCAAAAGGATCGTGATCTATATTGTAAAGTGTATCAAGCAAACCAAATATCCATAGTCTACCAAATAAGTCTGTCTCATGAATCTTGTTAGTTACACATTCTACCAAATGTTTCTGAATGTTTGTTTATTTGGCTTTTTAGTTTTACCCCTAACATATTGTAACAGGAATACACAATTGCTTTGTTTTTAGTTCTGGTTGACTTTCTCCCTGGTATTCGTGTTAATTCGTCAAGCAAAAACGTGAGAAAGCAAAACTATATATTAGTTGCTGTTTCTAATTCAAATTTTCCCATTTGCCTATTCTTCAATTCAAATTTTAGTCATGAAAGTTACATTTCATTTATAGCATTTCATTGTGAATAACAAAACTTAGTGTAATTTGAGTTTTCTTGGAATGGCTCAACAGTTCACCTCATGTATAATTCTAGTTTTCTAAATGAAAATCTGAGCTTTTGAGATCAGTTCATCTTATATTGTTATATATCAGTAGCAGATCTATAATTATTTACACTTTGTATTAGGTCATGTCGGTTCATGATCATCTGTTATATCACAATCTAAAACTTAATTTTGTAAGAGAGAACTTAGGTTAGAAATCTTTGGAGAGGATTGAGAAGCTTTAAGTGTGATTAAGTTTTAGATTGTGAATTAGTTCTGTAGTTATCTCAAAATATTGAGGCTTGAGTGATAAACTGCATGTTGTTGAAATTACAATTGAAAATGTTGATGTTGTTGAAAATTAGTACACAAGATTGAGGCTCAAAAGTGTGATTTAGTTATAATTCGAAAACTAACTGTTGCGCAATTACAATTGAAAATCTTGATGTTGTTGAAATTATTGTTGCAGATCGTTTTTTTTTTTTTTTTTTTTTTTTAACTTTTGCTAAAATCCTTGCAAAAAAGCTGTCTTCTCTATTAATCGCGAGATGGAACATGAGAGAAGAGGATCCAAATTTCTAGATATCTAATTTGTGTGCAATTATTCTATGGAATATGATAACATAATCTAAACTAAATCTATTGATCTATGAACGGGCTCTATGAGAAGTATTATAGATAAGCTGTCAAACCTAGTTGGTTTCATCTAAAACTCACTTCTAAAACTAAAGTTGTGATCATTCTCATCCAAGCTGGAGATTGGACGTTCCAGAGCAATTATTTAGCAATGTGGATTTTCAGATCATATCCTTGCCTTTAACAAATACTGTAGACAGTGATCAAATCATTTGAAGATTAAATGCTATTGGAGAATATAGTGTCAAGTTAGCATATCACCACCTCATGAAAATTATGATTTGCAATGATGCTTTTAAAATTAACGGCAACTAGTCACTCATTTGGAGCCTCCGCATTCCGCCCAAAGTCGATCATTTTATTTGGCGTGTTCTGAGGAATTGCCTCCCAACAAGGCAGCGACTTCATATTGAAAGGTGTTTCTTGTCCTAGTTTTTATTCTACTATGAAGATAATTTCGAGAATTGGTGGCATGTATCATTTGGGGGTGGCCAAGTTAAAAGAATGTGCGAAGCTGCTGATTTATGGGACATAATTGTGGCACAAATAGAGCAATCAAAATCGACTTTAATCTAATTTTTCGTTTTGCTGGAATAGTCCAGTGATCTTCAGGAATCTTTTGAAATGACTTTGTGGTGTATATGCTCTCTCTTTTTTTTTTTTTATATATAGAAAAAATCATGATTTTATTGATGGAAACAAAAGGCAACCTACCAGTAATCCTTACAGGAGCAAGATCCATCTGTGAAATGATGGAATCTACTTGAATCCCTGACTGTGATTTCCCTATTTACAATCTTGGAGATTACCTTGATAGCAGCATGACAATCATTACACGCTCGTAGGTTCTTCATCACCAATATGGGTGACCCCTTTGGGGTGCTAATTAGTGCAAAGGCAATGGCAATGCGTTCACTGTGATATTTTAGTGACTCTACCTTGACTTCCTCGTCCACATTGTGAAGGTCACAAGTTGAGTCAGGTTTATACCCTTGTTCCTCCATTTCCTTTTCCAGTTCATCAAGCTTCCTCGTTATCTCTTTTGTCTGTGGGTGAGACGTGTCATTGGCGGAGAAAACATGGGTCTTCTGTTTGATTTCAACCCAACTGTATGCCGGGACCTTTCTGACCCCTCGTTCTCTCAAGGCCTTCTTCACCTTTCCCACATTGTCCCATTCACCAGCTGCTGCATAGATATTGGACATGTTAACATATGGAGCAGCATCTCTAAGGCCCTTCATATTGAATAGTTGGTCTGCTGCTTTCTTTGCCAACTCTGGATTCTTATGGATCCTGCATGAGTTGAGAATTGATGACCACATTATCTCATCTGGTTCGAATGGCATCCGAGCCATCAATTGCACAGCCTCATCAAATCTTCCTCTACGACATAACATATCAACCATTGATGCATAATGTTCTCTTCTGGGTTCAAGTTTATACACTTGAGTCATGGAGTTAAAGTACTGTAGTCCTTCTTCAACAAGACCACAGTGGCTGCAGGCACATAGAATGCTAAGGAAGCTAACAGAATTTGGTTGCAGACCTGAATGAACCATTTGTTCAAATGATCTAAGAGCATGGTCACCGTCTCCGTTTTGTGCATAGGCTGAAATCAGTGCATTCCAGGAGACAGAATTCCTCACAGGCATCTCTTGAAACATTTGAAGTGCTTCTTTTATGGATCCACATTTTGCATACATGTCAACCAGTGCACTCCCAGAAAATACATTTGAAATGCATCCTGATCTGATTATACGTGAGTGTAACTGTTTTCCTAGAGTCAGTGAAGCTAGATTTGCACAGGCTCGTAAGATACTGGCATAAGTGGCCGAGTCAGCAGCTATTTTTTCTCTGTGCATCTCAATGAATAGCTTTAGGCCATCTTCATGCAGTCCCTTCTGAACATAACCTGAGATCAAGGCTGTCCATGGAACTGAACTTTGATGTGCCAGATCTGCAAAAATCCTATTTGCTTCCACAAATTTGTCACATTTAGCATACATGTCAACCAAAGAATTCCCAACTAGAACTTCTGAAATGGCATCTGTTACAATAGCCTGGGAATGGATTTGCCTACCCATTTCCAGGTTCAAAGAACTTGCAGCAATGCTCAACAAGGTAGCAAATGGGAATTGCCTCCGGTCAAATCTAGTAAACTGTAACTCCCTGAAAAGTTCAAGAGATTCTTCAACTCTTCCATTCCATGCACAACACGTGATGAGCACATTGTAAGAGATACCATCCACCTCTGGCATCTCATAAAAAAGCTTCCTTGCCTCAACAATCCGATCATGCTTCGAGTAGAAATCAAGCAAAGCATTAGCCACAAACACATTCCACACAAAATTACACTTCACCACAAAACTGTGAACTTGTTGCCCAAACTCTATATCATCCATCTGTATCCCTGCAGTTAAAACCGCAGCAAAAGTAAATTCCGAGGGCCTAAACCCCAAATCCTGCATCTTGAAAAACAGGTTGATGGCATCATGATTGAACCCCTCTTTGGAGTACCCAGTCAACAATGCATTGAAAGTGACATTATCTTTCTCTGCCATATGCTTGAAGAGGTGACAAGCCAAACTGAGGCTACGTGTCTTACAATAAGAATCAAGCAACGAGTTGCAAACCATGAGGGTGGAATCATACCCCACTTTGACAACATGGCCATGCACTTGTGCCACTTCGTTGACAGATTCAAATTCAGTGAACCCAGATAAGAGAGTGGCCAAGGTGATATGATCCGGAACCGTTCCGTGTCTACACATATTGGCAAAGAGATTGAAAGCTTCGCGGAACCGGTTGTTCTGAGCATAGCCACCAATCAGCATTGTCCAAGTAACAACCGATCGTCGAACCATGCTGTCAAACAGGCTCCTGGCAGTGGAAAGGTTACCAGATTTTATGTAACCCATGATCATGGTGTTGGTGGAGATGACGTTCTTGTGAGGCATTTCGTCGAACAGTTTGCGTGCTGCGCCCAAATCCCCGCGCTGGAGATGGGTCTGAACTTGGAAATTGAAACGGCACGTGTTGGGATCGAAGCCTGTCTTGATCATGGAAGCATCGACATGATGAAGGTGTCGTTTTGGCGAAGTCAAGGTGCCGAGGTTGTGGAGATGGGATTTCCTCGTACATGATTTTATGTGATTCATTGAAGGGAAACGGAAAATGGGAAAGACCGTTTTTGGCGCCAAATTCTGCAGCGTTTGTAAAGGGTGCTGCTGTCAGTCACACACAAACTCGTATCACAGCCACACCCAGGACGTGGCTCAAATGGCAAATACACTGTTCTAATTTCTGGTTAAAATATATATTTTATGAAAATGTTGGAAATTTATTTCAGTAAAATTTTTGATATATTTTTGGTCCTCACAAAATTAATATGTATAATTGTTTTGGTCTGAAATAAGTTGATGGCTTTTTAATTGTGTAAATATTATACTTTTTACATTGATTATACATATAATTGATATAAAATGTGATTTTTTTTTATTGTGTTTATAATGGATGTGAAAAAGTCATGCACTTAGTTTGGAATGTCCATATTTTGCTCCAAGAAAAAAATATATTTTAATTTTGTGAGGACAAAAAACGTACTAAAAATTTTATGGGAATAAATTTCAAATATATTCACACGATGATAAAAAAAAATATTATAACCTTAATTTTTAGATTCCATCTATGATAAATGTTTATTTTTTTATTTGTAAAATTTTTTTTAATAAGAAATATACAAGTCACAACGATTTATGCACTTGACTCGATCAACCAAACTAAATCTTCTTGATATTTATGACTAATAATTTAAAGTTAGAAGAATTAATTTTGAATTATTGAGCATAATAAAAAATAGTCTGAATTAATTTTAATAATAAATTTATGTTAAAATATTTACAAATTAAGAAAATGGGTTTTGTCCGTTTAATTGAAGAGAGAAAATCAAATTTATGTAAACAATCTGTATTTATAGTGTAAAAGTTTAAATTTCTCTCAAGACTATGGCAAAGGTACACTGGTAATTATAAAAGGAAAAATAAAATAAAATTGCACTAATAGATTTTCTTAAAAAAACAAAAATTAAATGATGTTATGAAGGATTTGGATTGGAAGATATATATGACCATGTTACTCAAGAATGATATGTATACTATAAATTGACTTATTTTTTAAATTATAGTTATGTTAAGTAAAGTTAATTTGAAGATGAAAAATCAATTGATAGTTAGAAGCTGATAACTAAAAGTTGAAAAATTAGTTTATTAAATCATAAATATTTAATAAAATTAATAGTTAAAATAGTTTAAAAGTGTAAAATGATGATAAAATAATAAAATTATGATTTATTTAAAAATACTAACTAATATAATTTGATAAATATACTGACATTGAGGATAATAGTAGAATAAAATATAAAAAATTAAAAGTTAGAAACTTATATTTTAAAATATATTATTTTAAGTTGTGTTTTAAAAAAATACTACAAACTATTATGAAATTACTAAAAATATTTTATTTATCGAACAATAAAACAAAATTTTTAGCTATAAACTAAATGAGATATAGCTTTTATATATATATATATATATATATATATATATATATATATATGACTTTTATAACTTTCACATAGGTCCGTTTGTTTAATCTCAGAAAAAATAATTTAAAAAAAGTGTTTAAAATTGTTTTATAAGAACTTTTTAAAAAATAGTAGATTTTTTATATATAAAATAATAGTTTAAACTTTAAACAAACATAAAAGAAATTAAAAAAAGATAAATGTAATTAGTTTATTAAATAACGTGTATTTTTTTTAAAAGTATCTCTTTACTAAATAAAATTTAAAGTGTTTTAGACCTTTCATCCATAATCCATTGGCCTCTCAATCATGGGTTTAGCCAATGTTTTTGCAGTTAGTTAAAAAACAACCTTATCTTACATTTTACACTTAGGCCAAGTATTTTGAGAGATATAATCTAAAAGATTAGTTGAGATGAAAATTGAGAATTTGTGAAATAGGGTTTGATTCAATAAAAATTTGGAAATGAAAATAAAAGAACCAGAATATGAAGAAATCATAATCCAAGAATTGATAAGCCGTTCAACATCACATATATAAACATTCTTGATAAATTTAAAGATTCTCAAAAGAATTTATCAGAATTAGTCTCACACTCAATGAATAACTTGTAAAGTGTGTCAATAGCACGATAATTCCTAAAGTCTGATAATATATAATTCTTGTGAACTTGTCACTATCTCTATATTGGCTTGCAAGATTGTTCGATGTTTGTAAGGTGATAAGATTGTTCAATTCATGCATTTACCAAGATTAGATAATTTGGATTTTTTGATATGATAAGATATATATATATATATATATATATATATATATATATATATATATATATATATATATATATATATATATATAAAAAGAGGCTTCAATTCACAGAGAGACTCGACCAACTCAGTCGGGGAAATGAAAACTTGGAATGCTGGTACGTGAGGCTATCTGGCAAATTATCATGATCGATTCACCGCTTATTTACTAGGGTCTTAATTTGTTTGAAAAAACTTGTTTATAAGCACTTAATTATATAGGAAAAGAAATTAAGAAAGTAAAATAAAATAAATTTATCCTATCAGTTAAAATGAATTTATGTATAAGCTAATTTATAAAAACTTTATTATTTAGCTTCTTTTAAAGTTAATTTTAATTAGTATATAAATTAATTTTAACTTATAATTTTTTATATTTTTATTTCTTATTTTATTTTTCTTTTTAAGTGTTGTGGAGAAATTTTTTAAAATAGCCAGGGCTCATGTCTAGCTTCAATGAGTTTCTACATGTCTATATTTGTTTGTCTTATAGATGTTTGGCAAGAAGTTGACAAAATTTCTTAAAATGTCGAGATATATAATTGATTTTAACTTATGCAAAAATAACTTATGTAAAAACTTTGATCTATTTTACTAGATTAACTCACATTAATATAAGAATATGGCTTACAACTACATGTGCATCAGTTTGAAGTGTCGTAACCTTGAATACTTTAACATATACCAGTATATCTGCTAATTCTTCACATGATCATAATTTGGAACACAAAAATAAAATACGAAATTTAAAACAAGACCGAACTACTTGCATAAACCAAATCAAAAACTTCATTGATTGGAGACACGAGAGAAATAACATAGAGCACTAACTAAAGAGGGTTAATTAATATTTTGGAAATCAATTAAAGAGATATTTCTTTTATACTGATGTATAAGAAAAATAGTTATCTTATATGTTTGATTTAAATATAAATAAATCTAAATAATTTTATCCTATTTAATACTATCATTTCTAAAATACTTTTCATTTAATTTTAATTTTATTTTCAAGGACTCTTTTTTATTCATGATATCAAGTTCCAATGAAAGACATTTTAGAAATAACTTTTTTTTTTACTTAAGATTAGTAAAATTAAATGATGTCAACTAATTTTTTTAATTAATGTGAGTTTAGTTATTTTTATTTATATATGAATTGAGAGTAGGTACGAGATTTATTCAGATTCGACTTATTGATTTGTTTAGTCCTTGGTCTCAATTGTTTTTGAAAAATGCAAACTCATTTATCTATAACTATTAATAATGAGAACTATCTCTTGATGTACACATTTCATTAGATAATTTTACCTTTATATCACTTCTTAAATTTCAAAATTTTCTTCTAACTTACGTTAACTTTCCAATATTTTTATATTATTTTTTTATTCAATCATTTTTTATTAACTTTATTTAACTTTTATTATTTTTTATTATTTAAAAAATTTAGAGAGGCACAAAGTCTCCCTCTTCCCCTCGTGCCTAATAAGGGAACTATAATGTAATTATTGGAAATTGATATTGGCCCCTACCAAAATTTTTATTGGTCCCTGCAAACCTTTAAAACCCCAAAAAAGATCATTTTACCCATTTGTTCACATACCTCACCCTTCCTTCTTCCCCCCCTTCCTCTTACCCGTGGTCTTCTTCTTCTCACTTCCATACTAAATACACAATGAAAACATGTTTATGTTATGATCTTCGTTGATATACACAATTATATCGTATTTCCATTGTTTTTTTAAAAAAAAAATACACAATAAAAATATAATTTCATTATTATACATTTCGACAAAGAATAATCAAATTAATTGTAATATAATTTATTGTTTTTAATATACTTAATTTCATTTTTTTATTCAAATTAAATTAATTGGATACAAGTTGGTAATCGAATTAATTATTATAAAAATTACCTTTATTAATAGTAATCAAATAAATTCATAGATATTAATTTTATTACAATTAAAAATAGTAATTTGTGTTATCACTAACTTAAATTAAAATAAAAAATAATTTATGTAACAATTAACTGTGCACAAAATCTAAAACAAAATTATATTTATGTTTTATTTGCATCTCCTACACTATAATAGAAACTTCCATTGTAAATTTTGTAGACAGTTATATAACAAAATTAAGATTCCATGGAAGGACAATAACAATGGGAGTGAAACCAATAACTCCCGTAGTCATTTGTTAACAATCGACCGAAGGAAATTTATGCTTGAGTGCTTGACATTGAAATTACTATTTGAGCTTATGAATGGATAAGGCTTATATTTTCATAGAACTTCATTGGAGGAGTGGCTGCTATTTAGTGCTAAGCCTATCCACTTGATGACAGATATTGGAACATGAACAATATTTTTTAAATTTTTTTTAAGAACAGTACCAAATTAGATTTGCTATTATTGCTGCTGTAGTAATGTACTTTGTTTTGGCACCATCTTAATTTAAGTCGGCAGATGATATTCCACTATTCATAAAAATAAAATTGATTGTCCCAAAAGCTGTTTTTTCAATCTCTTTCAAGTTTCACATATTAATCATATTTTAGTTAATTCTAATTGGTGTGGCACATACCCATATCCATTCTGGTTTAGCTTCATAGATTATGACTTTCTTGTTCATTGTAGTTTGTTCATATGGGATGAAATGAAATTACAGAAAAGTTTTCTGACTGCATCTGTTCACTCGCACATCTGTTTAAACAAATGTGCAAGGATCGCTGAAACCCAGCTGTATCCTTCGATGTCTGGGAAATCCCCAGCCAACAACAAGATATAACGTGCTGCGATCACGCTATCTCCAGATTGATCGCTGAGCAGCCATGCTCCAAGAAGGCGGGCAATGTGCGCCTTTGCAAACCGCGTCACATTAACAAAATCTTTATCCAACTTACCCCAATCCCCAAAATGTGCATCGAAATAAGTCAGTCGCAGATATCAACCGGTAAGCTTCGTGGCATCGTCAGGTTCGTGACCAAAAACGTCCTCAATGACCTCCGCCCAATCGGTCACAATCACTCCAGTGACGACATTGCCATCCGTGGACAATCTCAAAATACCAGCCACATCTTGTAAGGTGATAGTCATCTCTCCATGTGACATGTGGAACGTATGGGTCTCTGACCTCCGTCGCTCAACCAGAGCACTAATCAGCCCAGCATCAATCTAAAACAATATCATTAATCAATTGACAAGTATAGTTATCGTTAAATCAAAATTGATTACTAATTTCATAATTGCATACCTGAATATGTCACATGCGTGCGACATGAAGAAAGCCACCGTCACGCAGCATATCAGAAACGACTTCAGGAATATTGTCATATGCTGGCCCCCCTACACCTTGCCACATCGAGTCTTTAGTAGCCGTACTTTGCCCTTGTTCCACACAGCTTGTGAAACATGGGTGCGTTGAGTACGCCTACGCAAAGCGCCCCACTCATACGGGGTAGGAACCACATAAGATGTCGGATCCATCGGCTCAGCCTCATGATCCGATACAGAGCGTGGCGAATCAGTTCCAGATGAATCAGCCATGTAATTAGTAACTTGATACACCAGAATAAAAAAAAAACCATGTTAAGAATTATATACAATTCACAAATCATTAAAACAACAAATTTCTAAACACTAAACCCTAAAACCCTAAACCCTAATCACTGCATCCCGAACCCTGAACCATACCCTAAACCATGCAACCCAAACCATGAAACCAACCCTAGCCCAAACGTCACGTACCATGCCCACCAAACCCTAATCTCTCAAACTGATGTACCCTTGTCCACCAAACCCTAAACCATAAACCGTAATCCAAACACCATGTTCCCATGCCTATCAAACGCTAAACCCTAAACCACAAACCCTCATACCATTATCATAAACCCCAACCCTAAACCCTAATAATTTAACCTTTATACAATAACTACACATTAACCCTAAATTCCAAATTCTATTCATTTTATCCAAACACTAGAGTATCAAACACCTAAACAATTTTCTATCTACCTAAATTTATGTCACTAACAAATTAACATGGTCGTAACATTTTTCTAATACATAAATCCTAAATCCTAAACAAAAACAATTATTAAGTAACCTAACATCTATTTTGTTAAATAATAAGTACATCACTAACAATATAAATAACTAAATAATAACAACATGACTAAAAATATTGTAACAGAGGCAAAAGATTAAATCCACTTACTTGTACGTAGTATTTTTTCAGAAAAAACTTCACAATTCACCAGAGCTTCGCTGCAGAAAATATCCACCGAGAAACTCTAGAGAGAAGGCAGAACAATTCTAGAGAGAGGATGGAAATGAGGGAATGGTGAGGGGGGGCTATTTATAAGAAATTGGACCACTGCAACATGCCTGAATTAGGCATGTTACAACACGCCCAATCTAGACGTGTTGTATTCAGCCATATTGCAGTGCCCCATTTTTGTAAATAATTTTGGAACTGTCCCTTTTCAGAAAATATTTAAAAAAATATTATTTAGGTTCTTTTGTCATTCAGTTGGCACTTTAAAAATCTCTATAATAAAAATTTATCATTTTTTTTTTGGAATAAAACTATATCAAAATCAATTTTGTATTTTTAGAAGGGTATGCTTAGTTTATGATAGATCTTACGTTTTAGGATCATCGTATTCAAGATACTCTCTCTCAACGTTCTCTGTAACAACTCGTGGTGTCTTAGCCTCTGGCTGTAGCTTCGCTTCAGGGTACATTTCTGCCATGCAGGCTTCCCCTCCCACAGTTTCGCATGCTTCTGCTGGAAACACTCTGAAAACAAACACAACACAAACAATGTTATTGAATCTGAGTAGCAATTTCTGAAAGTTTTAAACCATCAGAAAATCAATCATAAAAAAATTATAATAAAGTTATCACATCATTATTTAATAGACTAAATAACAATTCTAGATCCATTCACAAACATAAAAGAACCAATGAGACTTTTAAAACAGAAAAAATGTAAACAGAAAAATATGAAACTTAATGGACTAAAATGATAATTTTGGCAAGTGAAAGTTATAACGAAGGAAATAGAGAAGGCTTACGAGAACCCAGAGTTGTAGTCCACAGTTGAAGTGTCAGGCTCCACGGTTGCAACCCTGATCGGAGAGTAACGAGGTGAAGAGCGTGGGGCTTTCAAATTGGTAGGGAAGATGGCAACATGGGAGAAACTCTTTGTTTGTGCCAAAGGCACAACGTTGGGAGCAGCAAAGGTTAAGGCTGTTTGCATTTTGAAGGGTGTTGGTTTGGTGAACTCTTTTGTGGTTGGATTAATGTTATGAGGAGCAGTGATTCCAATATATAGAATAGACTGAAGTGTGATACTCCGTCTGAGATTCAGCTAGATCACAGACAATAACAATTTTATAAAACTGATCTTATCATTAATAATTCGTCTTTTTATAGTCTATATTATTAATATTATAAGAGATATAAATAAAATAAATAAAATTATATTAAAAAATTAAAATAATTATTATTTTAAGATAGGTTTTTTTTTTTTACATAATAATTATAATGAGACGATCGAAATAAGATTTAAGGCATAAGAGTGTTATTAAGTGAGATAGTTGAGGTTTTGGATAAGGTTGTCTTTTTGTATCGGGGAATCGTCCTGCTATAGCGGGTTCCATCAACTCGAGATATTTATGTAGCTCTTGGACTTTTTTTATCATTGTAATAATATCACCCTCGATTTTTCTTCCGGAGAGAACATGTATAATAGCAGGTTTTACTTTGACTAGAGTGAAAAGGAAAGTTATTTTATTTAAGATTGTAATCTTAAGACTTGTGAATCAACAGAATAATTGTTAGAAGAGTTTTATCCTTAGTGAATCTACGTGAAGGAGATAGTTTTTACGTTTTCCTTTGGTTATCTTATATTGTTTACTGTTTAGTATGTGTTTGATCAAATTGAAGTTAATTAAAATTGAATAGATATGTCCTAGTAGGCTAGTACAGTTTTGTTTCCTTTTTTCTAGTTAGGCTTTCCATCTCGATTGCAAGCAGTAAAATTGATAAGCTTATGTGTAGGATGATTTTTCCAAGGGTGGAGAAAACGAAATAGAATATCATAATTGAGTTTGTTGATGGATAACTTAAATGAGGTATTCATTTTCCTACGATTTTTTTTTTGTTTACAACAAAATGAAAATTGACTATGGCAACCACATTGTTCATATGGTAGTGAAACAATTAATAGATAAACAGGTTGACAGTTGAGGACCACTCTTTGGTTTCGTGTATTCATGTTTTCGAACCTCTATCTAGGTGGTTAATGGACTAAGAAAGAAATGCATCTAGAGCCTCTATTGTACTATTTATCTACAAAACTTTACATTTGACAGTGTAATCAAATAAATAGAAACTTTTTAACAGAACTACTTAAACTCAGAGAAACAATTGTGAGTAAACACGGTTACATAGTTGCATTATTCTTCCCTAAAACCAAGTCCATCCAAATTACTTTGATTCAAGTTATCTACAAAAATACACTAAAAAGATCTTTAAAAAATTATGTAAGTTCCACTTTAACACGTTTAGAACAAGATCAACTTAGAGTATATCCATCCAACAATAAGTAACATTAGACTAAACAAGTGAAATGATAAATTCGGCAAAATAAGTCAAGCAGCAAGTTTGTGCGAAGAAACCCAGATAGGAGGAGGCAATAGCAAGAGGAACAAAATAGAAAAACATGAATAAAGGAGAAAAAGCTCAGTGACTAAATAAATACTATTGAAAATCATGTGAAAATACTTCACAAAACAGCTAACACATTCTGCAGATACTTCTTCGGCTAATTAATACAATATAAAAGACAGATATCTATCATACTATGGACTAAGCACTGTCCATAACATACCTGAAAAAAATGGTACACAAATCTCGGTGGTCAGAATTCCTGTATTAAGATTTCTAGACCCCTTACCATGAATCACCTTAAAATATGAATCATCAGGACTGATGAAATTATGCATATTGACTTCCCAGTTTCCTTGGAGTTGAGATTCGTGTTGTGCTCTGTAGCTGCAATAAGTGATGAGACAGAACGATGGATGAGGAGCCATGAAACCCTCAAAAAGTAACTTCATCCCAGATTCCATTTAGAAGACAGTAGGGTGTGATCAGAGAATAACAATAAACAGCAAAGACACCATTTATGCCTCGGATTTTAAGGAATGTCTTACACAGACTAGATCATCCAACTTATTGCCATCCATTTTATATACAGAGACCCCTTGCATCTGGTTATAATGATCCTGTGCTTCTTTCCTCAAACTCTCAAAAGGCATGACTTCCCATTTACTATAATTTGAATATCTCCTGACATCACTCATGTCTGGTGATCCCGAGACAGGTCCACTTTTGTATGGATCGACATTGCCCCACACCTTACAATTGCCAAACTGACCTAAATCACCACCCTGACCAGCTTGACTCCTTTTCAAGCGCAATGCTGCTGCATGTGCTTGGCTTATCATTTCTCTACTAGGTATATCTGACCAGTCTTCCATCCTCTTAGACCTCATGGGAGAGTGAATCCTAATTACCTGACAATAAAACCCAAAGCCATAAATTATAAAATACACACTAAATACATTTTATATGGAAATTTATAATAATTAATATAAATACCCCAAGACATTCCAGGAGTTGGTAGTATGCTCTTCCTTGAAGTGGATTGTGTCCCTTCCTAGGCTGAGAGAAGTATCTCGTCCTGTAAGAAAAAAAAATGATAAAAAGGAAAATAAAATGTTTGAAGGCGGTAGTATCACAACCTCACATGTACAAAATAAATAAACAAATAATTTAAAAATGAAGATTTGGAGTATCAATAAAGGAAACACCAAGAATATAATAAATAATCAATATCAAAATAGAGAAACCCACCATTCAGTGTATCCTGGATCAACAGTGAAGCCATATATATCAATAATATCACACATGGAGAGCGCTAACTCAATAGATTTCATTCCCGTTCCTTTGGCACCACGACGTAGCACAATTCCTTGGAAGAGATAGACTGGATTGGGTATAGTCTGTCATAAAAGGTAGTTCAAAAGAATGTGGATAAATCTATTCTAGAAAGTAACTAAGTATCCAGTTGCTTCCATCTGTATTGAGCTCATATACCAAAAAAATTCAATAAAATAGTTATCAAAGAACAGATTCTTACCTTTATAACTGCATTGATTTCTCTATGCGTCAGACTTTTGATTATGAGTACCTCATTGTCTGCAACAGAACAAAAATTGTATCCTCTCATTCTATTCATATCATGAAGTCAGATAAAGGTAAAAAATAGGATTAAAATCTCATAATATCAGTGAACTTCTAGATTTCTACTTCCCAGGTTTTGAGCAACTACCAACTAGTTGATCCCCACAAATCTGCGCTTAGATGCCAGATGCCCAGATAATATACTAATATATTTGTCAACACAGTTACAGGAATCTAAAGTATAACAAGTTCATCACAATAGCAATTTTTGTAATTATTTTATTCTATTTGCTAACATATTACTAATTACTTTTTACTTGTTAATAACTTAATATATTCATTTTAAAATTTTATATCTTTTAGGGTTTATAGGTCAGTCTTCCAAAACCAATTTGGTCGATCATGGAGAGCAAGAAATAATATATATGTCTGAAAAATCTAAATTCTGAAATATGAATTTAAGTAGATAGGGTTAATTGTGTTTGGCTACACTAAATTATTGGTTAAAATTAAATAGCATCAACACCATTCAATTTTTTTTTTTTTTTTTTTTTTTTGCAAATGAGAGCGAGTTTTGGCACTGCACTAAGGTTGCTGCCTTGTGACTTGAAGGTCATAGGTTCAAATCTAGGAAAAAGACTCTCTGTTTGCAGGGATAAGGCTGTGTACATCTAACTTCTCTAGACACCATTAGGTGGGAGCACCTTGCACCGGGCCACTTTTTTTTTCTTTTTGGAATTGATATAACAGGATCATTTGTAAAGTGCCACCTGCCATCCTAATCAAGGGTTGGCATCAACTTCTTTGACTTCAATAACTATGTCTAGAATGATAACATGTGTTTTTTTTTGGGTAGGGAAATACTCAAGAGAGACAAAAATACTGATAGTTGTAGGCCTGAGACTATTTTTTATCTCCAGTATTTTGCAAATAATATGAGCTAAATGAACTAAGACCTGAATCACGTGGATTGTTCAAGCTTAGGCAAGACAAACAGCTGATTAGTTTGGATCTGAATTTGAATTCCACTGACCTGAACAATGTTCAATGAAATCATCTATATGAACTTGTTATGTAATTTTTTTTATCTATCTCTCTTTTTATAAAGTTTATGAATTTTAATAAGGTCTCACCTATTTAATATTTATGAGGAGAGAAAAAGACAATTTTTACATGACAAGGTTATTTGAAAATTCAGCATGAGAGGATCCATTCCTAAGTCGTGAAACAGAACAAAAATGCAGTCTTGAGACAACACAAATCCCATCGTGAACCCCATTACAACCCAAGATCCAGCTGTCAAGAATCCAGCTCCAACCCAGTGCACAACTGCGTGCTATGAACTGCAGCTTCTGCAAATCAATCAAAGCCATTTTGAACCCAGTGTTACCTCAGGTCCAGATTTCAAACTAGATTACTGTTTATGTTCTGTTTAAAAATTTTTAAGTTTCAAACCCAGCTTCTTAGAACTAGAAACCTATTGTGATCTGTTTTCACAATTTTGAAGTTTGAACCCATTATATGTTATGTCCTGTTTGTAGTTTGTAATTTGTAATTTGACTTGTTAATTATTTCATAGTTATTACAGATGTGATATTAAATCATGTTAGGATACATCTATGAAAGGATATGCAAATAATCATGTTAGGAAAGCGCAATGAGGCCTAGTACCTGACATTCAACCAATCAATCCTAGGTGGATACTGTTAAACTTGTATAATGTGATGAAAACAACCCTTGTGCTATAATATCACCTTTGATCTACAAACTAAATACTAGAATGAATCACTTAATAATAGTGAATTTACAACATTCAATAATAAGAATGCATTCACAAAAAAAAAAAAAAAAAAAAAAAAATAGGACATATGTTAGAACTGGACCAGAAACGCAAGAAAGAAGAAAGTGAATATTATTGCTGAATTCACAGTTACAACAAAATTGAGTGTATTTGAGGCACTCAACCACCTACTAGTACCTTCCCCCCTTCTCTTCTCTTTCTCCTCTATTTATATCATTCTCTCTTAGTAACTAACTGACAGTTGTTTCAATTAGTTAACTAAAACTCAGTTCCCACTAACAGCTTATAACCCAATCACTACTTAGCTTTCCTTCTATTATATACCTGCCCCCATCTATTCTTGTATCTATCAATACCCTCCCCTTCAAGATGGACCTTGTCCCCAAGGTCCAAGTGAGGAAAAATATTGCTGATCTCTTCCCAACTCTCCCAGCTATCTTCATGATGTGGGAGTCCTTGCCATTTAATGAGCACTTCCTGCTTCCCTCCTTTGGTTATTCTTGTTTTCATAATCTGCTCTGCTTGTACTTGTAGTTCTAAATTTTCATTCAAAGCCTTGGGTAAGGGATGAACCAAACAGGTCAGTTTAATAGCCTTCTTAAGCAAAGATACATGGAATACAGGATGAATTCTGCTATCCTCTGGTAGCTCCAGCTTATAAGCTACTTCTCCTATTTTCTGAATCACTTTATAAGGACCATAGAACCTTGGGCTTAATATTTCATTTGGCTTCTTTGCCAAAGACTTCATTCTATAGGGCTGTAATTTTAAAAATGCCCAATCTCCTTGAAATTCTACTTCTCTTCTATATTTATCAGCATACTTTTTCATCTGTTCTTTGAGCTTTTACCAAATTCATCTTCAATTCCTAAATTAGCTCATCTCTGTCTCTGCTCAGATTATTAATCTCTTCTATCTTAGAGGGTAAATCTGTTCCTTTAAGTAACAATGGAGGTTCCTGCCCATACAAAGCTGTGAAAGGGGACATCTTTGTTGATCTGTTGTAATTAGTATTAAACCAAAACTCAGCCCAAGCTAACATATCAGGCCACTGTTTTGGCTTAGTACCAGTCAAGCACCTAAGTACACTTCTAGACATCTGTTTACCACTTCTGTCTGCCCATCAGTCTGAGGATGGTATGTAGTACTCATCTTCAGCTGTGTGCCTGCTTGCTTAAACAGCTCCTTCCAAAACTGACTCATGAACAAGCTATCCCTGTCTGACACTATAGAATTTAGGAACCCATGTAATTTGACCACTTCCTTTATGAAAACCTCAGCAATTTCCTTGGCAGTATAAGGATGAGACAGTGCTAAAAAATGAGCATATTTTGTCAATCTATCCACTACTACTAAAATAGTGTCCTTGCCTTTTGCCTTAGGTAAACCACCAATGAAATCTAAAGATATATCAGTCCAAACCTTAGTAGGGATAGGCAAAGGCTGTAATAACCCTGCTGGAGCTAAAGTGCTTGACTTATTCCTCTGACATATTTCACACTCAGCCACATATTGCCTCACATCCTTCTTCATACCATGCCAAAATACCACACCAGCTACCCTCTTCAATGTCCTAAAGAACCCAGAATGTCCTCCTACAGGTGAATCATGTAGCTCCTTCAAAATTACAGGAATTCTAGATGAATTCCTAGCCAGTACCAACCTGCCCTTGTAATACAATCTCCCCCCTTTTATATCATATCCTGGCTTCTCCACTGATTTTGTTAACAGCCCTTTGTATATTTCAAAAACTTGTTTATCATTCTGCAACTCCTTCTCCCAATCCCCCCAGTCTTCCTGCTGTACTACTGAATGGCAGTGAAAGCAAATTGCCTTGAAAGGGCATCAGCTACCACATTCTTTCTTCCAGGCCTGTATTGGATTTCAAATTCATACCCAATCAGCTTAGTAGCCCATTTAAACTGGTCTTCATTCAAAAGCTTCTGCTCATTCAGAAATTTTAAACTTTTCTGATCTGTTTTAATTATAAATTTCCTTCCACTTCTTGACTGCCAGCACTACAGCCATTAATTCCCCTTCATACACTAACTTGAGTTGACTTCTTCCCGACAAAGCTTTGCTCCAAAAGGCTAGTGGTTTTCCTTCTTGTAGTAGCACTGCCCCTAGCCCAGTTCCAGATGCATCTGTTTTTAACACAAACAGCTTAGAGAAATCTGGAACTTTTAAAATAGGCAGTTTTTTCATGGCTGTCTTTAACTGTTCAAAAGCAGCATCAGCCTCCTCTCCCCACTTGAAAGCATTCTTCTTTAATAAAGCATTTAATGGTTGAGCTATCCTCCCATAATTTCTTACAAATCTTCTATAATAACCAGTCAGCCCTAAAAACCCTTTCAGCCCCTTAACATTTTTAGGTTTAGGCCACTTGGACATTGCTTCTAACTTGCTTTTATCAGCTTCCACCCCTCTACCAGAAATAATATGTCCTAAATATTCCACTGATCTCTGCCCAAAACTGCATTTTTTTCTATTCACATATAACTCTTGTTGCTGTAAGACTTGCAACACAGCTCTAACATGCATATTATGTTCTTCCAAAGTATCACTATATATGAGAATGTCATCAAAGAACACTGATAGGCACTGGACCAGGCAGAAAGAGAAGAAAGAATGGATTCTTTATTGAACTACTCACAGTTTACACAATGTTTGAGTGAATTCGAGGACACTCAGCCTCCCAATACTCTCAGCTTACAAGCTACCTTTCCTCAGCCCCTCACCTTCTATTTATAATTTCTGGCCCTAACAACTAACTGAACAGAATATTACTAACAGCAGTCCAGAATATTACTAACAACAGTCCTAGATCCTATCAATACCCTCCCCTTCAAGATGGACCTTGTCCCCAAGGTCCAGGTGATGAAAACAGCATGTATCTTCAATCAGGATCTCCTTCATCTTCTTCTTCCATGATCATCAACCTCAGCTGCTTGTTCTTGCACACATGTGTTGGATCCTCACATGTAAAACATTCTCCTTTCCTCATTTTCTCCTCCACTTCTGCCGGAGACAAATTATGGAAGATCCTTCTACCTTGTCTTCCATTATTGATCTGTTGAACAACAGCTTCTACCTGCTGCCCTTCTTTCCCAGCTTTCTGTTCTGAACAATTTGGTTTCTGACCTTGATAGCTATGGCTGTAACTTCTGCCAAGGCTTCCCATCACTCTATTCTTTTCTTCAATCTGTCTAGCCTTCATCAGGGTCTCCATCAAGGTTTTAGGTTCATGTAACCTAACCTCAGTTCCAATCTCTTCTCTCAAACCCTTCAAGAAAACTTCCATTAAAAAATTATCACCCAATCCCTTACCAGCCCCAACATGTTTCTCAAAGAGCCCAATATAATTCTGCATTGAATCTTCTTGCTTCAAAGAAACCAAAGCTTGAATTGGATTACCTAAATTGGAACTCTGAAATCTCTGCACCACTGTGTTCTTGAATTCTGCCCAAGATTGGTTCAAGCTCCCTGACTCCCACCATTGGAACCAAGAAACAGCCTCGCCCTCCATAGCCACGTTCAATGCGTGCGACCTAGCCTACGGGATCGTCCCGCCCAAAAATCGGAAGCTCCATTTGCCTCCATTTACGCGACCCAGCTTCTCCTTCCTCTTTGTTCTGGTTTCGCGCCTCCTTTGTCGGTATTTTCGCACCCACCACCGGCACCGCCGGCGCTTCCATGGTCGCCGCTAGCTGCTGCAGGAGCTGCTCTATCGCGCCTAATCGGGTCTCCATCGTGACCCGAGTGGCTTCCAACAACTCGCGATCAGCCTCCCTAGCCACACGCGACTCCTCCACCGCCTTCTCCAGTGCCTCCATGCGTGCTCCATCTTGTTATTATTCTTTGCTGCCATTTACTACCTCACAGCCCCAAGAAGGAGCTCTGATACCAGTGATAGGCACTGGACCAGGCAGAAAGAGAAGAAAGAATGGATTTTTTATTGAACTACTCACAGTATACACAATGTTTGAGTGAATTCGAGGACACTAAGCCTCCCAATACTCTCAGCTTACAAGCTACCTTTCCTCAGCCCCTCACCTTCTATTTATAATTTCTGGCCCTAACAACTAACTGAACAGAAGATTACTAACAGCAGTCCAGAATATTACTAACAACAGTCCTAGATCCTATCAAACACCAATACAAATTGCCTTAAGAATGGTCTCATTACCTCATTCATAAGGGCTTGGAAAGTGGCAGGAGCATTGGTTAGCCCAAAAGGCATAACCAAGAACTCATAATGTCCTTCATGAGTCCTAAAAGCTGTTTTCTGTACATCCTCTTCTTTCATCCTGATTTAGTGATATCCAGCCTTGAGGTCCAGCTTTGAAAACCACTCAGCCCCCCCAATTTCATCCAACAATTCTTCTAATATGGGCATGGGAAACCTATCAGATACTGATTTTGTTCAGCACTCTGTAATCAACACAGAACCTCCAGCTTCCATCTTTTTTCTTCACCAATATTACAGGACTAGCATAGGGGCTAATGCTTGTCCTAATAATCCCTGCTGCCAACATATCTCTCACCAACTTCTCTATTTCATCTTTCTGATAATAGGGATATTTATATGGTCTCAAATTAGGTATCCTATTCCCAGGCTGAATGTTGATACAATGATTTTTACTTCTATGAGGTGGCAAACTGTGAGGTGTCTGGAAAACCTCACTAAATTGCTCCAATGTTTCCACTATAGATACAGGAACCTGCCCTCCTTCTTCCTTGATTTCCACAGCTTTCAATTCCACCAAAAAACCCTGATCTTCCTTCAGCAACACCCCCTGAATGGCTTTTAAACTGATGGCAGCCCTAATTAATTCTGGTTCAGCCTTCAAGCTTATTTCTTTTCCTTCCACCTTAACCGTCAATGTTAATTTTTCAAAATTAGCTCTTACCTCCCCTAAACTAGCCAGCCATTCCACTCCTAACACCAAGTCTACCCCACCTAACTCAAACAGATAACAATCCTGCATAATATCCAATCCTGGAAGCTTAATTACCAAGCTTTTACATAGTCCTTGACATCTCACCTTGTGCCCATCACACCACTTCTACAGAATAGGGGTTAGTTTTGGTCACCTCCAATTTCAATTCCTTCACCAACTGTGTTGAAATAAAGTTGTGAGTAGCTCCACAATCTATCAAGATCACCACCCTTCTATCCTTCAGCTGGCCCCACAATTTGAGGGATCTCTTTGTGGTAAATCCCTCAATACTGTGTAAACATAGTTGATACAGCTCTTCCTTTTCTTCCTCTGCCTTTTCTTCTTGTAATTCCTCTTCCTCCTCCTCCTCCATCACCATCAATCTTAACTGCTTGTTTTTACACACATGTGTAGGGTGGTACTTCTCTTCACAGGTGAAACACTCTCCCTTCCTCATTTTTTCATTTACCTCCATTGGTGACAGCTTGTGAAAGGTTCTCTTTCCCTTCCAACCCTCACTGCCCGTTTTATTTGCCATTCCAACCTCAGCCCCCTTTCCACCTACATTGGATCCCTCTTTCCAACTCTTTTGACCCCAAAAACTAGGCTTCTGTACAAATAATCCCTTCCCATTATTTCTTGGCAGTTTGGCCAAAACCCTTATTTTTTCTTCCACCTGTCTTGCCTTGCCCATAACCTCCATTAAATTTCTGGGGCCATGCAACCTCACTTCTGCACTTATTTCTTCTTTCAGACCCTTCAAGAAAACTTCTACCAAAATCCCCTCATCCAGCCCCTTTATGGTACCTACCAGCTTCTCAAATTGGCTCACAAACTCCTGCACTGTTTCGTCTTGTTTCAAAGCTAATAAATTCTGGAATGGATTTCCTACCATGGATCCTTGGAACCGCTGGGTGATTGCCGCGACAAATCCTTCACAAGATTGGTTCGGATTGTGTTGTTCCCACCATTGGAACCATCCTAGAGCTTCGCCCTCCAAAGCGACCAGCACCACCTCCATTCGCTCTTCATCGACAACTTCCTGCAACCTGAAGTAATACTCAATTCTGGCCAGCCATCCAAACACGTCTTCCCCTCCAAAAATTGGCATCTCCACGCTTCTCCATCGCGACCTACCTTCACGCTCATTCCTCCGCGCTGTCTTGTTCGGTTCTCCGTCACGCGCGTCGCCGGGCATCGCAGATTTCTCCAACGCCATGGCTAATCGCTGCACCATAGCCTCCATCGAACCAAATTGCGATTCCAACAGCTCGCGAGTATCGTCAATTGCCTTCTCCATTGCGTCGATTCTTGCTTCCATTTTGTTGTTATTTTTCGAACCCATTCACCCTACCAGCCCCAAAATCTGGAGCTCTGATACCAGTTGTTAGAACTGGACCAGAAACGCAAGAAAGAAGAAAGTGAATATTATTGCTGAATTCACAGTTACAACAGAATTGAGTGTATTCGAGGCACTCAACCTCCTACTAGTACCTTCCCCCCCTTCTCTTCTCTTTCTCCTCTATTTATATCATTCTCTCTTAGTAACTAACTGACAGTTATTTCAATTAGTTAACTAACACTCAGTTCCCACTAACAGCTTATAACCCAATCACTACTTAGCTTTCCTTCTATTATATACCTGCCCCCACCTATTCTTGTATCTATCAACATACAACAACATCAAGGTTGCATACATTTTATAATATATGTAAATTGTATGATGATGCAGAATTTAAACAAAAGAACAATATTTTACAACACTGCTGTAGGACATGAAAACAAGGAAATCCAAAAGTACAATTCACATAGAATAAGAATTAGAAAGCTTAACAAGAACCAAAAACAAATCAAGGATACTGCAAGAAAATTACAGAAATTAGAGTTATCAATAAATCACGGGTAACAAAGATGGGTATAAATTAAAGCTATATTTCATAGTGTATCCACTTGTGAATGATAGAGATTGCAAACAGATTCTCAATACAACTAGTATGATAAAAAACTTCAATAAAAGTTTGATATTTTTGTTTAAATACTTTCATATATAATAACTTACCAGACCCATTTAGAATAGGGACCATGTTACGAGCAGCACCTCTTACAACTAGACGGAAATCCCTCTTAAGACCAACATATTTGGCATATTTCTACACAATCCATAAAGAGATAAAATAAGTATATGCAAATTTTCTTTTGATATCATATCACAGATAAATACACTGTATGCTCTAATACTCTATATCACTTTACGGCATCTTGTTCAGAAATCAGAAGTAAGAAAATAATGGTTGGATCTTGCAGTAGCAGGTGGTCAGTTTCATCTGTGCTTGGATAAACTAACAGGATATCAAGACGACAGAAATGGGAAGAAGAAATTATTAAAAAGTTGATGACTGAGAAAATTTACCTCATTAACAGGGGCCTCATTGTCTCGAAAAACAGCATCATGACTATCAATTTCTTTCCCGAATCTAGTCTTCAGAAGGTCCCCAGAATTCCCAACAACAGCACAAGTTCGAAACTGCCTTGGATGAAATGGGGGCTTTGCAGGTAATAACACATCGAGGTTCTCTTCACAAAGAGTCTTGTTAGTGCACTTCTTTGTCCCCCTACAAGAAGAAAAATAACACATGCAGTGCAACTAAATCAGCATTGATACAAACAAACATGAAACAAGTAAGGTTTCAAGATCCATACAATTGTGCTATCCTTTGTGGAGCATAATCCACCCAACCACCAGGGCGAGCATCAAGATACTCTCTGGTCAACACCGTAGTCATGTTCCGATACTGCAACCTCTCAACATATCAACACTTGTAAATACTCATCTTGAAATTACTACTTAAGCGGGGGCAAAAGGGATGACAAGACAATGCACCTGTTCCCATAATAGGATTGTCTCACACAAATCATAATTGTATTCCAAAGGCTCAAATTTCTTAAACTGTGCATTGTACTGCAATCATCCAAACATTGAAAAATAAACAAAAAAATCAGCAATTGGCTATTAATGGAAATTGAATCAAATTCAAGACTACTTAGGATTCAGAAGGCAGAAAGAGACATACCCAAGTGCTGTTGGTACCTTCAGGGTATTTAAGGATTAACTTGCAATGATCAATAATATGTGCAGTGAGTCCAAGCCCCCTGTTATCCTGTTTTCATTCCCAACCTCAGATTCTATTCTAAACAAAAAAGAGGTTAAAAAGGACAAAACTTGGATACAATTCATTAGATATTTTCGGTGTTGTTCTCCAATCAGAATTGAAGATAGACCTCAATAATCCATGTTGACATTTAATGCAAACCTTTATTATGCAAATTACTAAGCTGAAGCTCTAATCTTGATTGCAAAACAGCACCCAAACCACCTAAGTAACTTTATCTAAGTTTTGTCCACAATAAAGCCAGTTTATTTAGAAATGATAAGATAAATCTCACAATTTGGGTTTTACGCTCAACCCTACAATATCGATTTGTAAGGCGAGGGTTGTCCTCTACTTTAATTTGGTCATATCACTAGTAGACATGGGATCTCCAACACTAAATAACCACATTACTATAATTCAGAAGGGAAAAAAAACAGTTCCAGATCGAAGAGTTACCACACATTGCTTCACATTGGACTGAAAGTTAGACAAGACGTGGATTGTCTCGGAGTCACGATCTGAAGAGACGGTATCTTTTGTTGGAGAATCCGAAGAGACGGTGCCTGAAAATGCGAATTAACATGTAAATTAAGGAAACACGGATAGGAATTTAAATGAATATTATTGTTAATTGAGAATAAAAATACCTGAGAAGAAAGAGGATTGGATGTAGAAGAGGAGGAGGGAGAAGACTGCAGCGGCGCACACCAGATACAGAACGGTGGGTCGCCGGTTAAGCGAGGAAACCTGCTTGTGCTGCCTCATTGCTGTTTCGGTCACAGAAGAAGCGGAAGAAGAAGAAAGAGACAGAATTTTTAATCTAGGACTGATCGAAAAATGTGGCAGGGGACACCTTCGGAGTAAACGACAACGTTTTCCACTTTGAGGAACATCACCGACTTTGTTTGCTTGAGAATTGAGATATGGAATGAATGGAATTGGAAATGCGCTTACTGAACTTGGAGAATCGCGTTGCAATTAGTTGGTTTTAACTTATTATTTGTTAAAATGACAGTTTTTTTATTATATATCTAAAATATTTCAGTTTAAAAAAAATGATTTTCTATTTAGTTTAAAAAAAATATTATCTATTTTTTAAAAAAAATACTTATATAAAAAAAATAATTATTTTAAAATTATTTTTAATTTAAATAAACTCATTTATTAAAATCAGAGCACGGGACTGCTGATTTATCATTTTATGATTAGTCGTGAAATGCAGTAGAGTTCAACAAATGTTTTACATTTTTGGGTTATTATTGTTACACAACATAATGTTTTTAACTAGATGATACTTTTCTGTTAAGAAAAAAACTAGACGAGATTTTTTATTTAAAAGTAAGTAAATAAATATGTTTTGTAAGAGTCATGTTACCCAAATAAATACATATATATATATATATTGTATTTATTAAATTAAATATAATATATAATTAACTTTAATATTATTATTAAATATTATATTATATATTTATTAAACATATGACTTTTCATATGAATTTTTATTTATAGATTAAATTATAATATTGATTCTCATAATTTTATAAAATTACAATTTTTATTTCCCTAATTTTAAATTAGTGGTTTTGATTTTTCTAATTTATTAAATTAACGATTTTAATTTTTTCGTCAATTGATTTTAGTTGACTAAATAATCTGTGACGCAACACACTTATCTTTTAGTTATTAATGAATAACTGTAATTAATAGGTTTATTAATTATTTAAAAGGTTTATTAAGTAAATATTAAATTAATTAAAAACCAACAATTATTAAAGAAAAAAATCAAACACCTCTCATTCCATCACTCCCAGTTAATTCCTTCTGTCACCGTCGCCATTCGTAAAACCCATCTCCGTCGTACTTAACCTTTGACAGAGGTTGTTGGATCTGAAGCGAGATTTGAGATTGGATCTGAAGACGTTTGATTTGATGTTGTGCTTTATTCATGCTTCATTTTTTATGATAACGGTGGAGACTTGATTTTCGAGTGTTTGATGTTTCGATTTTCAGTGGGTCACCATCAAGGAGAGCGAGACATCAACAGTGGTTCAAGATACACAAGAAATTGTTGGTTTGTTTGAATCTTTCACACGTTAACATAACATATGGTAAAAGGAAATTTGATTGATTTTTGTATCAATAATGGATACGGGAAGGGTTTATTTTCAAACAAATTACTCTTTTGTTGGGTTTGTCCTAAGGAGGGGATCTCATATAAAAATTGAGGTTGTATTTGCATATTCATTTTTGTTTCTCTCTCTTTAACTTGGAGATAGCTTGTTATCTGCTGCTTTGTAACCTTGGTATTGGTGGTACCTTCACTCTTTTAAGTGTGTTAATTTGTGGTTGGAAATTTCTGTTGCTACATTAGTGAATGTTAATGTAATTTGTTTTTAAATTAAACTAGTTGGTAATCCATAGTTCGCACGGTATGTATCAATTTGTTGTGTTTCATTCCGCTTCAAATTGGAAAATTATTTTTATCACAAGTAAACATATAAATATTTTAGAAATGAAAAAATGAGGAATTTATAATAGGAATAAGAAATTATGTTTGTTGTGTGTAATATAAAGATATGATTTATAAGTAAACACAAATGAAAATTCTAACACTTATTTATGTGTACCTTTTGTCATTTGCGTCGGTTAACATTTCTTTTGTATGTGTAATAAAGAAAGATTATTTAATAACAATATGTATACAGATGTAGTGTAATATAATTAGAGACACCGGACGATCAATTTATAATGTAGTACTCCTTAACAATTTTGTTAATATGTTACAATATTTCAATCTAGAAATAGAATATTGTTTATAAATGTAACTGATGGGTCACAACAATTTCAAGAAGATTGAAAGTAGGATTATTACAGACAAAGAACATAATATATATTCAATTGGTTACTATGAAATATAAAAGTTTGATCTGTGTAGAATATGTTAATCTCTTATGTCTTACATCTTTCTTTAGACTTATTATCTGTATATATACATTTTAGTATCAATGTGATGGATCAAGTTTGAAATTGAGATACAACTTGAAGTACTTAAATGATGATTACAAATATTCGTGATAATATGCATCATGAAAAAAAAAAATCAGCAGTAGATGCATAATGAAGATTTAGGTGTTAATTTGTGAAGGTTAGCATATAAATATATCAATATGCGATTTTCTTCACTAATGAGATCCTTCTTTAATACAAATGCTTACAATCAGATCCATTAAGCGTAAGACATTGTTAGCATAAGACAAATAGAAATACATCATCACATTCTTTAATACAAATGCTTACAATCGAAGTTGTTATTTTATAAAATTCATAGTAATCCTATTCTAGAGTTTTTTGTCTTAAATTTTTTGATACTTTGCCAGCTAAGAGTACTCTGTAATTTTATCAGGTTTCCACAAATTTTCTAAACATATCTGGTCATTTCTGGCCTGAAGGACATTATGGTAATTTCATCATTCATCCTAGGGGCATAATTGTCATTTCTACCATAAAATATCTAGCCAAAATATCTAAGGGTATTCTTGTCATTTCCAAAATATTCAAGGACATTTATGTAATTTCCACCTTAAAATATCTCACTAAAATATCTAGGGGCATTTTTGTAATTTTCAAAAATATCCAGAGACATTATTGTCATTTTTACTTCAAGGGCATTTCTGTAATTTCTGATTTAAGGAAAGAGTGATATAGTCATTTCTCTTTAAATATGTTTACATACAAGTATCATCACATTTCCACAATTCAATTAAATATGAATTCAAGATATAATTTTGAGGATGTTATGTAACACCCCAAAATTTTAGTCCATTTCTAGGGTAAAGAACTAATTGGAGGTAGTACAGAAGAATTTAGGGAAATAACGATTTTATCCCTAGAATGAGAGGTAAAATTACCAAAATGCCCTGGGACAAAAATGGACCAAGATGACTTTAGAAATTATGAGAACCAGAGAATGGGGTGGAATACTTTGAGACAACACAG
>PYAF01004486.1:754050-775925 GCA_007407185.1 Glycine tomentella
CGCATACGGCACTTATATTTTCTAAACCTGTTTTAAAAAAAATCAACGGAATTTTCATTGGAACCTTCATTCTTTTTTATTTCGTTTTGAAAATTAACCAAGGTTCATCTGGACTTTCATTCTTTCCGTTTTTTCGAGAAAAAAATTTAGCAAATAAAAATAAATACATAATAAAAAGCGAAGTAGAAGCGTTGTTACATGTTACATGTGGTCATTGAGTGTGGGCCTGATCAACTCACCCTTTTATGTGACGTATGCAGTGCCATGGTGAGGACCCGGAACAATAGTGAGACGGCGGGTGTAGATGGACAACCCGACCCAATGATAGCCGCCTTGGTAGTTATGCAGCATGAGATGACTGCTAACAAGCAGGCGAATGAGGCTTTGTTGAAGGCTAATGGGGAGTTGATGGCAGAGTTGAGATCTCTGTGGAGAGAGGATAGAGGACCCTTTCCACCACCTACTTATGCGGGCAAGGGTAGTCGCCACCAGGGTGGAGGTAGCCATCGCTCTCATGGGCCTAGCCACCACAGAGGGGACCGGTTGTCCCAATTAGATGCTGAGGAGGATACAACTGCTAGAGGGAAGATGCTCATTGCTTTCCGCAAGCATGACCCTCCAGCTTTTCACGGGGAGTATGATCCCATTGCTGCTGTCAGATGGTTGCAGGCCTTAGAGAAGATCTTTACAGTGATGGAATGTTCAGACCATTAGAGACTTCTCTATGCCACATACATGCTTCAGGGAGATGCTCATGAGTGGTGGGTTACTACATCATAGTTGATGAGAGGCCAGGGTGAGGCTATTACCTGGCAAACTTTTGAGGCCCCATTCTTGGATAGATACTTTCCTAGAGATGCTAGAGAGCAGAAGTAGGCCGAGTTTGAGGGCCTTGTCCAGGGACAGATGACAGTAGATGAGTATTTGGCCAAGTTTAATGAGCTGGCTAAATATACTCATTTCAGGATGACTCTACCCGATGCAGAGGTGCTTGCAGCTAAGTTCCAGAGAGGACTTAGAGAGAGTATTGAGGAGAAGATAGCTGGTAGTGGGTCCAAAGATTTGGGCAGTCTGGTGAGACAGTGCCAGCAGGTGGAGGATATGATTAGGAGGTGTAGTGGCAGCCAGCCTACTTCCTTCGTGAGACAGGAGGTGAGGAGATCCAGTGGTTCAGGCCCAGCCGTGAAAGGGTAAGGGCCGAGATTTGAGGGTTTCTTATTTAGTAGATAGGTTTAAGAAGAGCCCCAGCCAGAGAAGAATGCCACAGAGACCCGTTCCACCTCCCAAGTGTGTTACTTGTGGGAGGAATCATTGGGGAGTGTGTCCCACTGGTCATTTGGTATGTTATAGATGTGGCAAGCATGGCCACTATGCTAAGGAGTGTCCACAGGCAGGCAATCGGGCTATAGCTGCTCCAGTGATATCAGTAACACCTACTACAGGCCGGATCTACACAGTGGATGCTAGAGAGGCAGCCAGAGCTCCTGATTTGATCAGAGGTACTATTCTGATAGATGTGTATGATGTGAGAGTTTTGTTTGACTCTGGAGCTACTCACTCTTTTATTAGTGATCGCACTGCTTCAGACTTTCTTCTCCTATGGAGGTTACCACCGTCTCTAGGGAGCAGTGTAGAGTGGATATGTGTTGGAGAGATGTGCATTTTCAGTTTGAGGGTAGAGAGTATAGTGTTGATCTGTATTACCTTGCGATGCCTAACCTTGAGATTATTTTAGGTATGGATTGGTTGGCCAAGTATGACATTATGCTAGATTGTTGCTATAAGAAGGTCGTAGTGTCTTTAGATAGAGTCAGCTCGAGTTCTACTTCATTTCTTTCGATCTTGCAAGTTCGCAAGGAAATGAAGGGAGGAGCTCAGGGCTATCTTCTACTGAGTGCAGCAGAGGAGAGGCAGTGGGTAGATCTGTCAAAGATTCCGGTGGTGAGTGAGTTTGTTGATGTATTTCCGAAGTAGATTACCCAGCTTCCACCAGATAGGAGGATTGAATTCTCCATTGACTTGGTTCCAGGTGTGGGACCCATATCTATAGCTCTTTATCGTATGTCTCTTTTAGAGTTAAAGGAGCTGAAGGTGCAGATTGAGGACTTGGTGTCCATAGAGTTTATTAGACCGAGTGTGTCACCGTGGGGAGCACCGGTTCTTTTTGTGAAGAAGAAGGATTGGAATATGCGTTTGTGTGTGGATTATATGCAGTTGGATAAGGTTACTATAAATAATAAGTATCCTTTGCCTCAGATTGATGATTTGTTTGATCAGTTGAGGGGAGCCTGTGTGTTCTCCAAGATAGACCTGCGATCCGAGTATTACTAGATTCGGATTAAGCCTGAGGACATACCGAAAACAGCTTTCAGATCTCGGTATGGTCACTATGAGTATCAGGTCATTCCCTTTGGTCTAATAAATGCCCCTGCAGTGTTCATGGACTATATAAACAGGGTATTCAAACCTTTCTTAGATCGGTTTGTGGTGGTGTTCATTGATGATATATTGATTTACTCTAGGACGGAGACAGAGCATGCTGAGCACCTCAGGATTGTTTTTCAAACGTTGAGGAATAATCAGTTGTATGCTAAATTGTCGAAGTGTGAGTTTTGGCTATCAGAGATGAAATTTCTTGGCCATGTGATTTCCGCAGCTGGGGTAGCAGTTGATCCCAATAAGATAGAGGTTGTGATATCTTGGGAGAGGCCCAAAAATGTTTCTAAGATCCGTAGTTTCCTAGGTTTGGCAGGTTACTACCGGAGATTCATTCAGGGGTTCTCACAAATGGTGTTACCTTTGACCCGTTTTACCAGGAAAAGTAGCCCATTTATCTGGACTCATGAATGTGAGGAGTGCTTCCTGAGATTGAAGGAAAAGTTGACCACAGCTCCAATGTTGACTCTTCCTGATCCTGAGGGAAGTTTTGAGGTTTATTGTGATGCTTCCAAGCAAGGGCTTGGATGTGTGTTGATGCAGGAAAAGAGAGTGATTGCCTATGCATCTAGGCAGTTGAAGCCACATGAGGAGAATTATCCTACACATGATTTAGAGCTTGCAGCTATTGTCTTTGCTCTAAAGGTTTGGAGACATTACTTGTATGGTGCCAAGTTAGTGGTATTCAGTGACCACAAGAGCCTCAAGTATCTTTTTGATCAGAAGGAGTTGAATATGAGGCAGAGACGGTGGATGGAGTTCCTCAAAGATTATGATTTTGAGTTGAGATATCATTCCAGCAAGGCGAATGTTGTTGCTGATGCCTTGAGCAGGAAGCATGTGAGTGTTGCCTGCATGATGATCTTGGACTGTGAGCTGATTGAGCAATTTAGAGATATGCGCATGACTGTGACAGAGGGTGCTAGTGGTCTCGAGTTGAGAGAGACCAAGGTTGATAATGATTTGATACGGAGGATCCAAGAGGCTCAGAAGCAGGATGATATTGTGAGGGCCATGATTGGTCAGGAGGATGTTTCTTGGGAGACTCATGACTTGGTGTTGTACCAAGATCGGAGGTTGTGCCTAAGGGAAAGTTGGTGGATGCAGTTTTGTCTGAGGCTCATAAGGGCCAGTTTAGCATTCATCCAGGTGCCACCAAGATGTATCAGGACCTAAAGAAGAACTTCTAGTGGCCAGGGATGAAGAGAGACATAGCTAAGCATGTGTCTAAGTGTCTGGTATGTTAGAAGGTTAAGATTGAGCACCAGAGACCATCGGTTCTGCTACAGCCTTTACAGATTCCAGAGTGAAAATGGGATAACATTTCCATGGATTTTGTGGTTGGACTACCAAGGACTCAGACTGGTTGTGACTCCATCCGAGTGATTGTTGATAGGCTGACCAAGTCCGCTCATTTCTTACCTGTCCGGACTGACTTTACTGTAGAGAGGTTGGCTCAACTATATGTCAGAGAGATTATCAGACTGCATGGTGTCCCAGAGAGTATTGTCAGTGATAGAGATCCGAAGTTCACTTCTAGATTTTGGAGTACACTTTAGGAGGCTTTTGGGACCCAGCTGAGGCTTAGTACAACTTACCACCCACAGATGGATGGTCAGACAGAGAGGACTATCCAGACCTTGGAGGATATATTGAGAGCTTGTGCTTTGGAGCAGGGTGTTAGGTGGAATAGATACCTACCACTAGTGGAGTTCTCGTATAATAATATTTTTCATTCTAGTTTGGGCATGACACCTTATGAGGCATTGTATGGCCGGAGGTGCAGGACTCCTGTTTGTTGGACTGAGGTGGATGAGAGACAGCTTCTTGGACCTGAGATGGTCCAAGAGACCACTGAGCAGATCCGTTTAATCAGAGATAAGTTGTTGATAAGTGCCACAATTCAGTTAATCTCATGTTTAAAATATTGGCACTTATCTTTTGATTTCTTTCATTTAGCTTATAAATTTCCCTAAACCTAGTTAATTAGCACCTTATACTTGTGTTTAAATTATTTCGGAAGATTAATCAAATCATGTTGTGTATTTGATAGATTTCGTGGATTTTCGAGCCTTCCGGAAGATCAAAGCAAGTAAGGAAGGTGTACATATCAAGCAGGGGAAGTTCCACAAGCAAATCAGGCTAAGTTTAAGCTCGCCCAGGCCACCATTTCATGTGTATTTTGGTCGCCTGGGCGACCCACACTTCCCCAGAAACCGCCTTAGCTCGCCCAGGCGCCTGAAAATAGGCTATTTTGGTCGCCTGGGCGCCCCAAGCAGGCAGGAGGCCAAATCTTATAAACATGGGACGAATTTGAAGGCCAGGGAACCAATTTCTTCACTTCTTTCTCTCCCAAGGGCACCAACTGCTCTTATTTTCTTGTTTTCTTAGTTTTAGTGAGTGTAGAACTTAGGGAAGTGAGGTGAGTGACTTTTGTAAGGAGATTCTGCCGAAGCGAAGGTCAATGACGTGCTTAATCGGTCAGTCTCTCGAGGAGGTTCTGCTCATGTTCACTTAAGTTTCTCTAAGGATTGGACGTACTCTTCTTATCCCTATGCTCTTTTAATTATTTATGCATCGTTCTATTTCTTGTTGGTAATTTCATTCTACGCTTAATGTTTGATTCTACTTGATCACTAGAATCACGAACTTAAAATTCCTAAGTGAGACTAGAAAGTAATCTTAGGGTTTGAACTGAATGAAATTACTCGTTACGTTACGTTGCTAGGAATAGAGCATAATGTTTCGATCGCATTAAACACGTGAATATGATCTTAATGCTTGGGTATTTAATTAAGTATGCGAGGAATCGATATTTAGTAAAATATCCATATGGCTTAATTGCGAGGAATCGAGTTAAGTTTACCTAAACGTTTGCGTCAACAAGAATAGAAAATGCATAGGTAAAATCAATTTAAGGGATAAGTAAGACGAAATCCAATCCTACATTCACTTGACTTGTATCCGTTTATTTATTTCATTTCCCGTAATCATTTACTTGTTTTCCATTATCTTTATTTTACATTTTCCGCAAACAACAACAAATGAATCTTCGCTCTTTCTTATCTGTACATAACTAAACTGTTAAATTTAATCAATCGACGTAAACCCAAATCCCTGTGGAGACGAACTTTTATAAATTTGAAACTTACAGCGATAACAACGGTACGCTTGCCGTTGTGAAAATTCCTAACAGTTGTTGAAGGCTCGGTGTCGGCAGAAGAGTTATTATGATCATAAACATAGGCTGCTACAGTTTGATGAGGGTGACCATGTGTTTCTAAGGCTGTCTCCAGTCACTGGTGTTGGACAGGCATTGGGTGTGAGGAAGCTCAATCCTAGGTTCATTGGTCCTTACCAGATTCTTCAGAGAATAGGACCAGTGGCCTACAGGCTAGCTTTGCCTCCCTAATTGTTAGGACTGCATGATATTTTCCACGTGTCACAGTTGAGGAGATATGTGCCAGATCCTTCGCATGTGGTGGAGGCTGACACCGTTCAGATTACGGAGAATCTGACTTGTCCTACACGACCAGCACAGATTCTAGATAGGATGGAAAAGAAGATTCGGAGTAGAACCATTCTCATAGTCCAGTGGGAAGGGAGGACACCCGAGGAAGCGACTTGGGAGCGAGAGCAGGAGCTTTTGCAGTTGTATCCTGAATTTCTTGACAGGTATGGACTCGAATTTTGCGGTCAAAATTCTTAAAAAAGTGGGGTGAATATAATAACCATGAAAAAAAAATAAATTTACTATATTCCGTCACAAAAAACATTAGCGACGGAACTAGCGACGACTAGAGAGTGGAGCCGTTAGCTTGGGAGGTGCGCCAAAGTGGCGCGATTAGTGCCAGGAACACGTCCAGACTCGACTATTTGGTGCGAATAGCGCCAGAATACGCTATTAGCGTGGGAACACGGGCTGGGGCCTATGAAAGGCCATTTTTACGAAATTTCAGGCCAAAAGCTTCATTCTCTCCTTCCTCAAGCCTTTTCCACCATTAATGAAGTAGGAAGCTTCATATCTACTTCATTCTTCATCTAAACACTTTCTACCCAACTACAAAGTTGTTTAGAACTTCTCCATGAGCTAGATTCCAGCTTCAGTTCCTCGAGAGAACCATAAATCGAAGAGATTTCGTTCTCTAGGGAGCTTTGCAAAACTTAGTTTTGGAAGGGAAAGAAGGCGATTCAAGGACAATAGAGCTTGGAGGAGTGATCCTCTAGCCTTCCTTGACAGTTTAGAGGTAAGAAACTCAAGTTTTATCGATGGATTTGTGAAATTGTTCTTGGGATGAATAGTGACCCATTTGTGTTAGGGCTGGAATTAGGCTTGGATTCTTTAGAAAAGTATGCTCAGGAGGTTGTTTCGATGAATATTGAACTTTTAATCTTGACTATTGATGAAGTTTGGTTTTGACTCTGAAATATGTCTGAGTAGGAAGAATGATGATGAAATGAAAGGTATTATGATAGGTATGAGCCTTGGGACTTTTACTAAAAGTGTTCAAGAGACCTTATAGAAGGTGATTAAGTGTTGGATTGATTGTTTAGAATAACTTAGGTATTCTTGAAATATAGAGTGGTTAAAGCAATTGTGTGCTTTGAACTAGCTTATGCAGAGTCTTAGAGGGACTCTAGTGCCTTGGTTAGGTGATATAGATCCTACTGAGGGTATGTGAGTCGCCTATAAGGTGGTTAATTATGATAGCTTTAAGATAGAGAACAAAAAAGTTTAAATGGAAAGGAATAAAGTTTCTTTTCATTCTAACGATTGAGAACCGTTATTGATTGTTTGTATGCCTTTATGTAGGGCATGATTCAGAGGCTATTAGTGGGTGTGACCATGAGGTCGGGAGAACCAGTGTAGCGCTCAGAGCAGAAAAGCTCTTTGTTCTTGGGAGTGTTTCCCGTCGCCTGTGTTCCTCCATACTCCGAGGGAGTGATGGTTATTATATATATCATGAGGCATGTGTATTGAAATTGTGTGTTACTGTTTTATTGAAACATGTATATGATGTATATGGATTGATGATATACACTGTGATAGTGTGGTGTGATTGTTGAGATTCTCTGGCCAGTAGAATAAATTATATGTGATGTAAGTCCTGAGGGAATGTGTCCTTTAGTGGATGATCTTCCTTAGGCAGTGTTGAAAGTCCTGAGGGAATGTGCCCTTCAGTGGATGACCTTCCTCAGGCATTATTACATACATGTGATGTGTTGTGATTTATGAGAGCCGTGATGGCTACATGATGTAATGTCAATTTTAATATTATATGCCATGGAAGTGAACGGGGGGGGGGGGGGGAGAGGAAAGACCTCCAAGGATCCTGAGTTTACTGAGATTGTTATCTCACCCCTGTTGGGGATTATGTTTTACAGGTGAAACTCAGGGAGCGGCTGATACATAGAGTTTGAGAGCATGTTGGCTTTATCTTTTGATTTATGCCTATTATTTTGTACCCTGAGAGGGATATGTACAGTTTTGATATATCTACATTGTATATTATGAGAATTCACCATATATGATGTACAGTGAGTGTTGTTAATGACGTTTGATGACGTCATTTTGTTTATTGCTTCCAATTTGTTTATCTATGATAATTGCTGCGCTTAATGACCGTAAATCAATGTTAATGAACTGGATGCATACGGGTCGTTACATATGTGAATATGTTACTGTTATTTTTTATCACATTTTTATTATTGTCATTAAAAAATTTGTATTTAAGTTAATAAAGAAAAAATATTTTTTTGGGGTGAGACATTTTGTTAAACAACTTATAACCAAAACAAATTTCAACAATTTTAAGCATAATTTGTACTTATGAAATAGGAAGCAAAAGCAAGACTAGAAAACACTAGCAAAAATCTGAAACATATATCAAAGAATACAGACTATTACACCGTAGTTTTTAAGTTGAATTGTAGACTTCATCTACTTCATGAGAAATCTTAATCAAACAATAAATTGAAGAAACATAATAAACTAAAAATGGATAAATGGAATTCAACATGTTTGTGTATCGATCCCCTATTCATAATATTAATTTGAAAAAGATTCACTTACCTAAAGCACAAGCTTCAAATTTCTGAAATAAAAAAATCAAGAGTACTTGAACAATGTGAAAAACAAAAGATGAAAAGCAAAGGAAAAGAAAAAACTTAGAAGAGTAAAAATGAAAAAAAAAAATCGAACACTGTTGAACTTATCCACCCACGGCACATTGCTGGACATTAGAATTCTAAAAGTGAAAATGAAAACAAAAAAAAAATTGAAGCTTTGATATTAGAATCACAAAAGTTAAAATGAAAAAAAAAATAATAGAAGCTTTGAAGTCAAAATCACACAACTAAATATATATATATATATATATATAAAATATGAGAATCACTTACTGACGGACACACTTCACAAAACTTTTTGATTACTCAAATGAAAAAGATAAAAAAGATTTCACAATAGAATCGAAAAGTGAAATAGATTACCCACGAAATATTATCAATTTATACTAGACCACTGATATTGTTTTGTCGAGACGCATCAAAAACAATTTTACTAAGCTAATTCTGTAGCACAGAGCTAACCTAGGTCGACTCAGAGACACGATCAATATGGTTCTAGCTTCAAATCATTGGTAATAATAAGAGGGGATTTTGTCAAACAGTTGGTATGCGTAAAGTAAAACATGCAAGAATACAAAGTAAAATTAAAGAACAATGCACAAATTAACAAGATTATCAAGGAGTAAAGTAAAATAGATTAGAAAGCATCAATCCCATTCACCAACTCAAGCTATTCGAATCATAATCATTCCCATAAATTGATTCTATCATGAACATTCATTCAATCTCAATAGAAGCAGTTCAATCGACTCTACTCCTAAATTAATTGAAACCACAACCTTAACTGAAATATCATTCAATTAATCTTGTGATTATCATTCGAAATTAGACATGAATCCATAATCCTAACTCGCTTTCAATCCTAAATGTATTCATAATCATGAAAACATAATAGAAATTGAAGAAGAAGGTGAACATTCAAATAGAATTTGAAATACGAAACCGGAACTCTAATTCTTCTCTTGCTTGAGATGGATCCTTGGATTGATTGATGACTTAGCCTTCCATGATTATCACCATGGAAAGCCTCATGAAATGAGTGCAGTAAAATAGAAGGATAGTAAGATGAAAATGAAGAAGATGAAGAACAATGAAGAATAAATGAGAGAAAATAAAGAACAAGAGATTGATCTTAAAAACTAAAAGAAAGAAAAATAAAAACTGTTTTTATTGAATTGTAAAGTGTGCTGTGTAAGTTTCACTAAAGTCACTAATACATATAGTGACTAAGTTCTGAAAATGAAATGAGCCATAAACAAACCCAACAATCTAATTATTTACTATTTACAATCATGAAAATCAAATTCGCAGCCCAAAATTACAAGTGCAGAGGTGCTAACTTCGAAGCTCAAAATGACCCTCAAAATGACAGAATTAGCCTCAGGCTATTTCTAGCAAACTTGTATATCTTTTCGTTGTCTTTCCAAGGAGTCCTAGAATGCTCCATTTGGAGATCGGTAGCACTCTATAGGCCATTCACAAGTCAGATACATTAAGTGAACAAAAATCCGAAAATACGCTATAATTAGCAATTAAGCCCACTTACTTGCCTAGGCCAAAAACTGAATTAGAATATAAAAATAAAAGTACAAAAGAGGTCAAATAAGCTTAAAAATGATAGACAAAAATTTAACTAAAAGCACTCTATCAACCACAAAATTAAAAATAATTAAACTTGTCACAAAGAAATACAAATTTCATTGAGACATTTGATTAGACACATCACTTGCAAATCACAAATAAGACGAATCCAAATAATAAAACACAATATTATTCATAGAGGATCATTTACCTCATCAAAACAAAAACAAAAAACACTTGTAAAAAATGAATCACAAAGCAACAGTTGTCCATGTTTGTCAAATACCAAACCACATAATTTTTTTTAAAATAAAGCTTGTCATAAAGAAATACAAAATTCTTTAGAGCATTTGATAAAACACGTCACTTGCAAATAATAAATGAGACCAATCCAACTAAAAAAAAATACAATATCATCCGCAAAGGATCATTTACCTCATAAAAACAAAACAAAAAAAAAATTGTAAAGAATGATTAACAGAGCAAGAATTGTCCATGTTTGTCAAATATGAAACCACAAATCTTTTAAAAAAAATGAATCTTGTCATAAAGAAATACAAAGTTCATTTAGGCATTTGATCAAATACATCACTTGCAAACCACAAATGAGACCAACTTCTTCTCTGAAATATAAGATGGATAGAAAAAAATAAATAAATTATATTGGATTTGATGTAGTAATTTTCAACCTAAGCAACAATTGTAATATATAGCAAACAACTTTCTATTATGAACTTAAATAATTTGAGTGGAACATGACTAATGCATGGTTGATTGAGAACCTGTTAGAATTTCAATTCATATAATCAATGTAAGATAAATATATAAGATGAATACTAATTTTCAATCTAACCAAGAATTGTAATATGTAGCAAGCAACTTTCAGTTATGAACTTAAATTAAAGAAAACAACTGAAAACTTTATGCAAAATTAATGCTCTGCTAGTAAACTTTCCGCTTGTTTAGCTATTCTCTTTCAATTTACCAAGTAATACCTTCATTTGTCTCCATTTTGTCCTACATCTTTTCTCCACTCTGAACCTTCATCTTCTACTCAATCATCAACTGAATTACTTTTATTCACTCCTGTTTGTGTCAATGCTCACTTTTATAGAAGTCCTACATCAAATTTCACAATTGAACATTTCATTGATCCTTTAACCATTCACCTAAATTTCTGCAATAAACATCAATTTCCATATACTAACTTTAAAAAAATATAATTGATCCATTGATTATAAATAAGAGTAATATTAACAAAAGATAAGCAACAACAACCAACGATTGTATGTGAAAAAATTCCTACTCTACAAGATAATACTAAACCGACGGAATGAACTGAAAAGTTCCCATTGAAAAGTAGTCTCGAAAGTGTCATAAATTTAAAAGTAAAATGAGAAATGAGAAACAAGAAAACATACCCAAAAATGTCATTTTGACATTTGATCAAATACATAATTTGCACACAATAAATCAGTCTAGAACAAAATCAAATAAATATTTAAAAAATTCTCCAATTCTCATCTATTCTTATAAAGACTCGTTTAGTATCTTTTTCCACAAAATACTTTAACCCATAGGCCATATCAAATAAACCTTTTTAACAAATTTAGTCCATATTCACAATATTAGGGAAATTTTGGTGAAGGAGAAAAAAACAAAGAAAGTAATTGGGTCAAACCAAAATCAACCAAGAAAATAGAAATTAAGAAAATTGTTCTCCTTTGTAGCTACAGATCACTATAAATCATGAAAACATTATGAAGAAGTTGTAGTCCACAGTAAATTGAGTGAATGAAGAAGGTAAGAGAAGAGAGAAAAATGGTAAGAAGACAGAGAACATCAGATAAGAAGAACTTTCCATAGTTGAGAAAAGAGAGAAGATGATAAGAAAGATATTTGAACACACATAACTCTTAAAAAGATAGTTAAGATAACATATCATCTAGACGGGAAAAATATTTTAAAAACTGCAAGATCTAACATAGTTTATTAATGACAAAATGGATGTATAGTAAAAATAAGAGAAAGAAAGAAGTGAAGTTCAATAATATTTTTTTCTTCTTGTGATAATATACCTATGTTGAAATTAGGTCATAAGCAATTGATCCACTTAAGGTTCCATCTTTTGTCACGCTTGTGCAAACTTGCAAATAATTAGACTCAACCAATTAAGGTGAGAACCAACAACACTGAGAAATATGAAGGGTTCAAAGGAGAAAATTGTGGAAATCATAACATAAAATGAAAGGAGACAACTGCACTCTAGACAGTTGTCAAGTAAATTAATAAGAGAAAGAAATAAGTGAAGTTGAATAATAATTTTTTCTTCTTGTGATAATACACCTATGTTGAAATCATGCCTTAAAGTCAATTGAGGTGAGAACCAACAATATTGAGAAATATGAAAGACCCAAAGTAGGAGATTGTGGAAATCATAACATAAAATGAAAGGAAATCACTACACTTAGTAAGTTTTTAGATAGTTGTCAAGTAAACAAGAGAGGAATTACTATATCACAAGTAATTTAGAGTCTTTTTGGAAGGAAAAATTAAAATAATATTGAGATTTTATATTTTTGTAACTGGTTAGTATGATACCCTGCGTACACAGGTAATACCACTGCCTACGCATTAAAGAGATAACGTGTGAGAGGGAGAAAAAAATGATATAATGAGTATTTAAAATTTAAAAGAAAATATTAATTTACTTATAAAATGGGAGTGCAATTAACAAGTTTTAATTTGGAAATATTGGAGTGCACTTATCAAAAAGAGTGCAATTAGTAAGTTTTAATTTTGAAATATTAGAGTGCACTTATTAAAAAGGGCGTGCAATTAGCAAATTTCACTTTTATAAGAAAATAAAAAAAGAGAGGAGATTGTAAAATAACTATTTTGTCCATATTCTTGCCAAATGTCAATAAGATAATATGTCAAACTTGTTAATTGTGCTAGTGGTTGCTTTTATACAGGTATACTAGTCGCTAACCCGTATATTTGCACAGGATGTACTGATTTGTTGCGCTTCGCTCCGCTTCAAATTAGAAAACTATTTTTATAATAAAACATATAAATATTTTAGAAATGAATAAAAGGAGGAATTTATAATAGGAATAATAAATTATGTTTGTTGTGTGTAATATAAATATATGATAATTATAAGTAAACACACGAATGAAAATTCTAACACTTATTTGTGTGTACCTTTTGTCATCGATTGCGCCTGTTAACATTTCTTTTGTATGTGTAATAAAGAAAGATTATTTAATAACAATATGTATACATATGTAGTGTAATATAATTATAGAAACCGGACGATCAATTTGTAATGTAGTACTCCTTAACAATTTTGTTAATATGTTACAAAATTTAAGCCTATAAATAGAATATTGTCTACAAATGTAACTGATGTGTCACAACAATTTTAAGAAGATTGAAAGCAGGATTACTACACGACAGAGAACATAATATATATTCTAACCAATATATAGTAATTGGTTACTATGAAATATAAAAGTTTTATCTTTGTATAATATGCTAATCTCTTATGCCTCACATCTTTCTTAAGACTTATTATTTGTATACATATCTGCTAGTATCAATGTGATGGATCAAGTTTGAAATTAAGATACTACCTGAAGTACTCAAATGATGGTTACAAATATCCATGTAATATGCATCATGAAAAAATAAATAGTAGATGCATAATGATGATTTAGGTGTTAATTTGTGAGGGTTAACATATAAATATATCAATATGTGATTTTCTTCATTAACTAGATCCTTCTTAAATACAAATGCTTACAATCAAATCTAGTAAGTGTAAGACATTGTTAGCATAAGACAAATAGAAATATATCATAACATTACCGTGATGATGTTGGGTTCCAAACTTTTGGAGAAGTCAAGGAAACTCTCCACTATGACTTATTGATCTTCTTGGTAGTTGTTATTGATTAACTATGCTCCTCTTGCAGATTTGTTGTTGTAATGAAGGGCTTGCAACAAGAAGAGAAAAAACTGAATATGAAAACCCTTTAATTTGTTCAATCATTGCTCCAACTCTATTCAACTCCCCAAATCTTAAAATTGTACCGTCCACAGGACAAACCTGTATAAAATAAATATGGTGAAATAGGTTATGTATCAGCTGAAAATGATAGAAAGGCATTTGAGATTTCCAAAGTTGTTACTAGATACTAGACACTGTGGTCAATAGGCCTGAAACCTTATTTCAAAGTGGGAACAAAAAAATCCCGTAAAGAGGCATATATGTGTAGAGGTGAAGCATCTTCTAAATTTGAGATGTCAATAAGATTATAAAAATTAAGAGTATATTTACACAAATTATAGATCATAGTTTATCATGATCAAATTTTGTCACTTTCATGAGATGGTGGTTATAGGAGCAAACACAATAAAATGATGAAAATGTTAATGTAACAAAAAAATCTATCATACTTGAATGGAAATGCTCGAGCCCACACTTTATAGATATGGGGCCTTAGCCAAACAGGTATTTCCTGAATTTTTTCATTAATAGATAAAATCATATGAATAATATATAACATGCAGAATCATTTTCAAATTATAGAGTTAGACCATACTGCCTGTTATCTGAAGCTTTCATAACTTTTATATAAATAACCAAGGCATCCCCATTGATATGCCTGCAAGCTATCAATTTCAGTCAACAACAGGAACAAATTAAGAGACTGCAAACACATGAAAGGTTGGAAAGAAAACCATTTCCCTTCATCAAGAATAAATTAAGAATTATACAATTGTAGGTTTCCTCCTAAAATTAATCAATAAGTGTCTTAAAAGTAAAAAAAAAAAAAAACTAAAAAACATTTTAAACCAAGAGAAAAACTCAACAAGAAACACACACACTGATCTCAAAATTTTATTTATGTATTCATAGAGAACGTTACATTCTTAAAAGAAAATTTCACATTACCACCATCATAATGACGAAAAGGATGAATTTATAATAGGAATAAGAGATTTTGTTTTTTGTGTGTAATATAAATATATGATAATTATAAGTAAAATGCACGAATGAAAATTCTAACACTTTTTGTGTATACCTTTTGTCGCCGATTGCGTCCATTAGCATTCATTTTGCATGAACGAATTGTGTGTTTTTGGTGTTTGGACTGTTATAGATAGTTTAAGATATGCGCTCAATTGGTTATTTATGTGAACCATATGTTATTATTTTTCTATCACATTTGTATTATTGTCATTAAAAAATTTGTATTTAAGTTAATAAAGAAAGATTATTTTTTTGGGTGTGAGACATTTTGTCAAACAACTCATAAGCAAAACAGATTTCAACAATTTTAATTACAATTTGTACTTATGATATAGGAAGCAAAAGTAAGACTAAAAACACCAGTAAAAATCTGAAACATATATCAAAGAATTGTAGACTATCACAACGTAGTTTTTGAGTTGAATTGTAGACTTCATGAGAAATCTTAATCAAACAATAAATTGAAGAAACATAATAAATTAAAAATGGATAAATGGAATTCAACATGTTTGTTTATTGATCCCCTATTCATAATATTAGTTTGAAAAAGATTCACTTACCTAAAGCACAAGCTTCAAATGCTTGAAATAAAAAAAAAATCAAAGTACTTGAATAATATAAAAAACAAAAGATGCAAAGCAAAGGAAAAGAAAAAACTTAGAAGAGTAAAAATGAAAAAAAAAATCGAATACGGTTGAACTTATCCACCCGCGACACACTGTTGGACATTAGAATTCTAAAAGTGAAAAAAATGAAGCTTTGATATTAGAATCACAAAAGTTAAAATGGAAAAAAATAGAAGCTTTGAACTCAAAATCACATAACTAAAAATATATAAAAAATATGAGAATCACTTACTCACAGACACACTACTTCACAAAACTTTTTGATTACTCAAATGAAAAAGATAAAGAAGATTTCATCATATAATCAAAAAGTGAAATAGGTTACCCATGAAATATTATCAATTTATACAAAATCACAAAATTAAAAAAAATTAAGCTTGCCATAAAGAAATACAAATTTCATTTAGACATTTGATTAGACACATCACTTGCAAATCACAAATAAGACAAACCCAAATCAAAAAAACACAATACCATTCACATAGGATAATTTACCCCATCAAAACAAAAACAAAAACAATTGTAAAAAATGAATCACATAAAATGAAAGGAGACCATTGCATTCTAGACAGTTGTCAAGTAAATTAATAAGAGAAAGAAAGAAGTGAAGTTCAATAATAATTTTTTCTTCTTGTGATAATACACTTATGTTGAAATCAAGCCTTAAATTAGACTCAGTCAATTGAGATAAGAACCAACAATATTGAGAAATATGAAGGACCCAAAGTAGGAAATTGTGGAAATCATAACATAAAATGAAAGGAAATCATTGCACTTAGCAAGTTTCTAGACAGTTGTCAAGTAAATAAGAGAGGAATTACTATATCATCAATGATTTAGAGTCTTTTCAGAAGGAAAAATTAAAATAATATTGAGATTTTGTATTCTTGTAACTGGCTAGTATAATACCTTGCGTACACAGGTAATACCACTGCCTACACATTAAAGAGATAACGTGTGAGAGGGATGAAATAAATGATATAATGAGTATTTAAGATTTAAAATAACATATTAATTTACTTATCAAAAAGGGGGTGTAATTAGCAAGTTTTAATTTGGAAAGATTGAAGTGCACTTATTAAAAGGGTGTGCAATTAGAAAATTGCATTTTTTTGAAAACGTATCTGCGCTCGAGCAAAAAGAAAAAGAGAGGTGTCCAATTACCATTTTAATCCTATTTTTGCCATGTGTCATTAATATAAAATGTCCAATTTTGTAATTGTGCTAGTGGTTTCTAATTTTTTCTTCTTGTGATAATATACATCTGTTGAAACAGATCTTAAATTAGACTCAGTCAATTGAGATGAGAACCAACAATATTGAGAAATATGAAGGACCCAAAGTGCGAAATTGTGAAAATCATAACATAAAATGAAAGGAAATCATTGCACTTAGCAAGTTTCTAGACAATTGTCAAGTAAATAAGAGAGGAATTACTATATCACCAGTGGTTTAGAGTCTTTTTGGAAGGAAAAATTAAAATAACATTGGGATTTTGTATTTTTGTAACTTTCTAGTATAATACCTTGCATACACAGGTAATACCACTACCTACACGTTAAAGAGATAATGTGTGAGAGGGATGAAATAAATGATATAATGAGTATTTAAGATTTAAAATGAAATATTAATTTATTTATCAAGTAGTGGGTGCAATTAGCAAGTTTTAATTTGGAAATGTTGGAATACACTTATTAAAAGGGATGCAATTAGTAAGTTTTAATTTAGAAATATTGAAGTGCACTTATTAAAAAGGGGGTGCAATTAGCTAATTGCATTTTTTTATATGCAATTGGGCAAAAAAATAAAGATGTCCAATTACTATTTTAATCCTATTTTTCCCAAAGTATCATTAATATAAAATGTCCAATTGTGTTAGTGATTTCTCTTTATATAGATATATTAGATTAGATAAGTATTAATTTAATAAAACAACTCGTCACAATTAGTCGCTTCTACTTAACACATGATTGTAACACCTCATATATTTGTTGGTCAATGTCAGTCAACAAATACCACGTGGACCAATTTTACAATTTAAAAATTTGAGATGAAAATAAATGATTTTCCAGGATAAAAATAGTAATTTAGTCAAATATATATTACAAATTTATTATTAAAAAAATATTAATTACAAAATTTAGTACATATTTTCATTGATTTTAAATATAAGATTTTTTTAATTAATTCATATTATTTAAAAAATTGATTAATATAATTAATGATATTCAATTTGTTAATTATTTGTATTATTTTTCCAAAATTATCCTTAAATTTTTTTGAAAATCATAATCTTTTTCTTTCCATTTAATTGTTAATTAATTTATTCAATTTTTATAAGAGATAATATATTAATCTTTTATATATATAGTATTTATTGTAAATTTATAAAAAAAAGTCTTATAAAAGAAATTGAGTTAATTTGAAAAAAGGCCTAAAGAAGAGCAATTCCATGGATTTAGGAAGGAAAGGTCCTTATATAATGCAACCCACCAACCCGATGAGTCAATAAAAAGTTGGGTTAATTTGCCAAGTTTAGATTTTTTAAAAAAATTATTCTAAAATTGAGATACTTAAAGGGTTTATATGTCATCATTGCAATTTATTTGTGTTTACGTTATGGTTGATGACCATAATAGGGATTTATGTTCTTTATTTTCTATATTTTTATTTATTTTATAGGTTAAATCCATGAGTTATTTTTCGTAACACAATTTTACTTTTACTTTTTTAACTATATGTGTAGCCATGAGTAAAATAATATATGAAAATTGTAGCATAAAAATATTTTATCGAATACTTGACTGAATAGTATACGAAATGCATTACCATGTCAGTTTTGTCTTTTTAAAAGAGAACTTAATTGTATGAAATTTATTGCAATAAATAAGCATGAATAGAATAATATGACATTAAATGACTAGTATTAAAGTAATAAATAAATGAACATGAATAAAATATTATATGCCACATTAAGTAGCCATGCGTAAAATAATATATTTTTTATTCATGCTCATTTAGTATATGAAATGTATTATCATGTAATTTTTGTCTTTATTAAAAAAAGAACTTAATTGTATAAATTTTGTTGCATAAATAAGCATGAATATAATAATATACGTCGCATTAAATGAAAGGTTAAAGTAATATATGAAAATTGTTGCACTAAATGAACATGAATAAAAAAATGTTATATGTCACATTAAATAGTCATGAGTAAAATAATATATGAAAACTGTAGCATGAAAATGTTTGACCGCGAGAATATTTGATTAAATAGTATATGAAACGTATTCTATAAAAAAAAGTATATGAAACGTATTATCATATAATTTTTGTCTTAAAAAAAGAACTTAATTGTTTGAAATTTGTTGCATTAAATAAGCATGAATAGAATAACATATGTTGTATTAAATGATCAAGGTTAAAGTAATATATAAAAAATGTTGCACTAAATGAACATGAATAAATTATATATTATATGTCACATTAAATAGCCATAAGTAAAATAATATATGAAAACTGTAGCATGAAAATGTTTGACCGTGATAATATTTGACTAAATTCATAGTATATGAAACGCCTTGCCATGAAATTTTGTCTTTAAAAAAAAAACTTGATTATATGAAATTTATTGCATTAAATAAGCATGAATAGAATAATATATGTGGCGTTAAATGACCAAAATTAAAATAATATATGAACAATGTTACACTAAATAAGCATGAATAGAGTATTATATGTATTGCATGAAAAAAATTTGACTACGCTAGTATACGAAATGCGTTAGCAATTATGTAACTTTTGTCTTTCAAAAAAATTATTTTATAAAATACTCTTAATTTAAGTTAGATTTTATTTTCAATGACTTTTTTATGCTCATGATATCAACTACGTGACTTTTAAAATGGAGAAAAATTATTCCCGTTTGAAGAAAAAAAATTCATAGAAGTGAAGTATTTCATTAATTAATGTGAAAGGTGACTTAAAAGATGAAATTAATTTTTCTAAATAAGATTAAAAATAAATAAATTTGATTAACATTTTTAATTATGCTCAAGTTGAGAGGGAGAGTAAAATGACCAAAAGTAAAATAAGATGAAGAATTATAAATTCCCGTACAACCTCGTCCAACCATTCTTCCTACTCAGAGGCAAAGCTAGACTATTTTAGTTGAGGTGATGAAACAATAAAATATTATTAAAAATATTTTATCTTTTATTGTTCTAAAATTTTATATGTTGAATAATAATCACTTTATAAATTTAGAAGTCTTATAATAATTTAATATGTAGAGTCACATTTAATACAATTTTATATGTAGAGCTTGTCAAAATAGTTATGCTCAAATTGGATAGGATTATTCTGATAGACAATTTTTTAAAAAATATTTAATAGAATTGCATATTTATAAAATTGGTCCTAGTATTTTATGGACTCTAAGGACTCTAATAATAGACAAAAACATTAGTTTTGTTTTTGTAATCATGTTATTTGTGTTAATTATTTATCGATTTTAATGAAGACTAATTTATGTCAAGGAATTTAGCTTATCACTTTTAATGAGATCTTTCTTTTTAATCATATTTTTTTCATCTTCAAGGTTCAAATTCGAGACCTTATTTAAGAGGATCGAGAGTCTAGTTCAAGCATTTGAACTCATGATTTAATTAAAATAAGATACATTTGATTACATTAAGCAAGCAATATGGTTTTAACAAATTTTAACTAAGTAAAAAAAATGAATCACAATTTTTCATTTAGTTTACATTAGGGGTGTTCGCGGTTTGGATTGGATCAGTTTTGAAGCAAAAAATCATCCAACCCAATTCTTTCGGTTTGGTCATTTGATCATCCATTCAGTTTGAAAATTTTTTTAAATCCGATCCAATCCAATCCAATTTTTTTCGGTTTGGGTTGGATCAGTTTTCGGTTTTTTAAGAAGTCTAAAAATAAAACTTATGAGACTTATTTTTTATCAAAATAAGGAGTATCTAACATAAACAAACACATTCATTGGACAAAAACAAACATCATTTTCTAATTTTCATTAGACAAACACGTTCATTGGACAAAATAATGAGCATTGTATTGGATTTTTGGTTTTTGGGCTATGATAAGGAATAGGCCCAAGTAGATAAAGGGTAAGGTATGGTTTACAATTGGATCGGTTTGGATTGGATCGGTTTTCACCGGCCAATCTGAAAACTGATTCAATCCAGTGAAAATTTTCGGTTTTTTTCGGTTTTCGATTTTTCGGTTTTCGGTTATTTCGGTTTTTGGTTTGTCGGTTCGGTCACCGCGGTTTGCATCGGTTTGGATCGGTTGATGAACACCCCTAGTTTACATCACCCTAAAAATTACAAGCACACAAATATTTATTTATAAGATCACATCTAAGAGAAAAAAAATATACACAACATGTATATATATAATTTTTTGAGACAAATTTATTTCTTAAACCCTCTTCATTTTCTATTTTTCTTTCTGATCATATCATATATTTTTGTTCTTTATTAATTTACTAACTTTTAATTTTAACAACTACTTCTATTAATTACAAATGTTGTTTCCATTTTAATATAACTTTTGCATTATTCTTTCTATAATATTTAAATAACTATTACAAAAAAATTAAGTATTACTTTGCGAAATCTTTATTATCCTTTATCACAATTATAAATTTATGGACAAAATAAAAATATAATTAAAAACTATTTGATGTATTATAAGTTAATATCAAAAAATATATTTAAATATTTTCATTTAAATTTAATTTTATCAAATAAATATCTTATCATTATTAATAAATATAAATACTTTTTAATAAAATCATATAACCATAATTAAATAAATCAAATACCATCAAACTATATAAAAATTCATAATTATATTACATAAAAAATATTATACATTAAACTAAAACATTTAAATAATACATATAAAATATTAAATCACAAAAGAATAATAAATATTTAAATTTTTTCATAATCATATTACATAAAAAAATATTATACATTAAATTAAAATATTTAAATAATATATACAAAATATTAAATCAC
>PYAF01004486.1:776025-787560 GCA_007407185.1 Glycine tomentella
AATTCATAATTATATTACATAAAAAATATTATACATTAAACTAAAACATTTAAATAATACATATAAAATATTAAATCACAAAAGAATAATAAATATTTAAATTTTTTCATAATCATATTACATAAAAAAATATTATACATTAAATTAAAATATTTAAATAATATATACAAAATATTAAATCACAAAAAAATATTTAAATTTGTTAATTTTATACTAAAAAAATTATTTTTTAACATAAATTAAGAAACTCTAAATTAAAAAACAAATGTAAATTTTTTAAAAATTAAAAAACATATTAAAACAAAATTAAAAAAAGGAAGTCGTAAACCAACTTACGACTTCCAAAATAAAATTAAGAAAAAGTTAATGTCGTATATTTTTATACGACTTTCATATAAAAAAACAAATTAAAATAAAAAAAGTTAATGTCATATGCTCTTTTACGACTTTCATATAAAAAAATTGCAAAGTCATAAAATAAAATTCAATTTTAATTTACGACTTCTAAGTTATAACTAAAGGAAAAACCGTATAAATATTTACGACTTTATAGTGCATGATAAAAGAATAAAAGAAGTAGTAAATAATATTACTACTCATTTGTTACAACTTACCCCTTTTCGATAAATTTTTTAAAAACAACCTCCAAAATGGTAATTAAAAAAATAAAATATCCTTAAACAGTAAATTTACCAAATATTTGACCGAATAGTTTAGAAAAGATGTTACCATGTAACTTTAGTCCTTTTAAAGAAATTTAATTCCATTATTTAATAGTTCAACTACTGATACACAGACCGTTTCCTTTTATATCAAAAAGTCCTAGCTACATTTATTATCCAAAAAAAGTCCAAGTAACGTTAGGTGGCCATGAATAAAATAACATATAATACATTAGTTACTATTCATTATATATATATATATATATATATATATATATATATATAAATAAGGGGAAAATGTTTTTAATTCTATACATTGTAAAATCTTTGGTTTTAGTTAATGTATTTTATCCTCGAATATTTTGATCTTTAAAAACAATGAGTGTCTTTAATTTCCTAGTAGTCATGTAAAAAATAATATTAATGATGCCTATCCAAAGGATTAAAAACATTTTATTTTTAAAAGTTCACAACTAAAATGTTGAAGGATGAAGTACATGTAAACTAAAACTAAGAATTTATTAATATAAAAACTAAAAACATATTTTTTTTCCAATATATAATGTCATAACATCCTAAATCTCAAGTGTGATCAAACATCAAAGATTTCATCATGACCAAAACAATTCATATAGCAGTAATCACAATCCCCGTTTTTACCCACCAAGCCTCCATCATCGAGTTATGCAAAAGACTCCTTCATCTCCATCACCACTTCCAAGTCACATGCATCTTCCCGACCATCAATTCACCAATTCCCGCCACCACCATGTTACTCAAATCTCTTCCTTCCACCATCAGCCACATTTTTCTCCCTCCAGTGAACGAACAAGACCTACCCAGTCAAGATGTTTCCCCACAAACCAAAGTCCAACTCGCAGTGTCTCAATCCATGCAATCTTTTCGCGACACTTTGGCTTCGGTACTTGCAAGTTCAACCACGCCACCACTCGCTGCTTTGATTGTTGATGCTTTTGCAAATGAAGCGCTAGAAATAGCGAAGGAGTTCGACCTAGCGTCGTATGTGTACATCGTTACTTCTGCCATGACGCTCTCACTGTTGTTGCATTTGCCAACGTTGCATGAAGAAGTTGCATGCGAATACAAGGATTGCGTAGAGGGTATTCGAATTCCAGGTTGCGTCTCTGTTCAAGGTCGTGATCTCCCTGATGATTTTCAAGACCGATCTAGCCTTGCTTATGAGTTGATTCTTCAGCGTAGCAAGAGGTTTGATCTTGCTTGTGGGTTCTTGGTTAATAGCTTCTGCGAAATGGAGGAGGGTGTGGTGAAAGCCTTTCATGAAGATGGTAAAGGTAATTAACAACAATAATCACTACAAAAATATGATCAAAATTTAGTGATAAAAATTGTTTTTTAATTATTAACGCAGTAAAATATGTTTTTTCTCCTGTTTTATCTCGATTTTTGTTTCTAGTCTCATAAATTGTATTACTGTGTTTAGTCCCTCATAAATTATTTCGTTAATATGTTTTTACTTGATGTTAATTTTAATTCTTAAGTGGTGAGGTGAAGAGCATAATTTGTGTAAAAGTTTTCTATGTTTCTAGTGTATTTTATTTGCTACAAATTTCTGAGAAATGTTTATTTTTGTAACATTAATTTGGTGGTTTCAGAAAATTTGGTGTTTAGGATTTTGATTTTTTTTTACATTTTTGGGGATTTTAGTATGTCAAAATATTTGCAGTAGTGAAAAACCACTAAAAACTTAAACAAAAAAATTCAAACACAAATTTTACTTGTTACGTAATCACTTAACAATTGAAATTAATATCAAAGACTAAAAACAAAACAATATATGAGGGACTAAAAATGTCAAAGAAAATATGTGGGACTAAAAACAAGATAAAATGAGGAAGACAAACCTATATTATCCTTAACACAATATCACAATAACTCTAGTGATATTTTTTTAAAATTAGATATAAATTGCTTTTTCACTGATTTTATTTTTCTTGCAGTGAAAGTTCCTATTTACCTTGTTGGGCCAGTCATTCAAACTGGGCCAAGTAGTGAGTCAAATGGAACCTCAGAATGTTTGTGCTGGTTAGAAAACCAAATGCCTCACTCAGTTTTGTATGTCTCCTTTGGAAGTGTATGTGCTCTCACTCGACAACAGATTAATGAGCTTGCTTTGGGGTTAGAGTTGAGTAGTGCAAAATTCTTATGGGTTTTTAGAGCACCTAGTGATGTTGACGTTAAAAATGATGACCCTTTAAAGTTTTTGCCACATGGGTTCTTGGAGAGAACCAAAGAACAAGGGTTGGTTATTACTTCTTGGGCACCTCAAACCCAAATCCTTAGTCACACTTCCACTGGTGGATTTGTGACCCATTGTGGTTGGAATTCAACAGTTGAGAGCATTGTTGCGGGTGTGCCAATGATAACTTGGCCATTGTGTGCTGAGCAAAGATTGAATGCTGCTTTGGTAACTGAGGGACTCAGAGTGGGGTTAAGGCCCAAATTTAGAGAGAATGATGGCATAGTGGAAAAAGAAGAAACTGCTATGGTGGTTAAAGATCTAATGTTGGGTGATGAAGGAAAGGGAATTCGCCAAAGAATTGGAAAGCTCAAAGATGCTGCTGCTGATGCTTTGAAAGAACATGGGTGCTCTACAAGCGCACTTTTCCAATTTGGCACTCAGTTGGAAAACTGAATTTCAAGATAGCCATTCAAGTAGATTGATTGGCTTTCTTTAATAGAAGTAGAATAAAAAGCTAGGAAGCATCATCAAAAGAAAAATATTGGTTGAAGTGGCATAATGTAATGTTTTAATTCTGTATGAATAAGTTGGATGAATAAAAATGCAGTAAGTAATGTGATGGTCAAAAGAATTTTAAAAGTTAACTAAATAAAAGATGCAATTTTGTCTTGAACATGACAGCAGTGTCGTCTAACATAACTGTAAAATATAGGAATACTTCACACTTAATCAAGAGGAGGGGGGGTGAATTGGTTAGGTTTGGTAATTTAAAAATTTTCTTGAACAAAATCAGAGTTTTTCCCTTTTGATCTTTATCACTTTTGAAACCAAGAACATTTATTCAATCTAATGTTCAACCCAAGGTATGCAATAGTTCAAGAACTTTGTTGATAACAAAAACACACAATCAAGAATAACAAAATATAACCAATATAAAGAAAATAAACAACACACAAAGATTTATACTGGTTCACTTCAAACACTATGAAGCTACATCCAGTTTTCTTCCACTCAACACTAGAATGAAGTTCCACTATTGCAATTTTCAGTTCTTACAAGTTATTACAAAGTCTCTCTTTATCAACCCTAGATAAAGTTCAAAAATCTAAAACACTATTAGATTCTTTGAGATAACCCACTGAGAACACTACTCAGCAAATCTCTTAGAGAAACTCTATCTCTAGATTACAAGCAAGAAACTCAATTACAATGGACTATCAAATACAAGATTTCACAAAAGAATTACAACCACAAAGTTTAAGGAAAGAAATCACCTGATGATCCAATGAATGATGTGCATATGAATGATTACACCAGGTTGAATATTGAAAACAAACTCAGAACATCACTTCCCTTAAGCTTTGACAAATAACTTCTTGCTTTTAGAAACACTCAACAACCCATGAATGTTTTTGTGAAAGCAAGAACTCTATGAACCCAAAAAATCACTAAAAGAATGTTTAGAAAGTCTTAAAATGCTCAGAATATGAATTGATCAAGTTAGTAAAACAGCTGAGCAAGGATTCTATTTATAACAGATTTTTCTAACTGTCAGTAATCGATTACACACGCTCCTGTAATCGATTATTTTGCTTATGTAATCGATTAAACTATTCAACATAAATTCTGGATATGAGCAACGAACAGAATAATCGATTATTTCGTCTTGTAATCGATTAAGACAGGAAGCTTCATATTTTGAAATACACTATGTAATCGATTACGGATTCTGGTAATCAATTAAGCCAGGAAGCTTTAGAAACCATTTTGAACTATGTAATCCATTACTAAATTTGGTAATCGATTAATGCAGCAAAACATGTTAACCATAGGCATATGATGTAATCAATTACTGTCTTTGGTAATAGATTAAGACAGGAAGATGATTTTTTTTCTGTTTAGCCTATGTAATCAATTACTGATTGTTGGTAATCGATTAAACTGTTCATCAAAGCAGTTTATATGAAATCATAGATAAAATAATCGATTAATCCGATACGTAATCGATTACATTGTTCTTGAAAAGTTATCCAGAAAGCATAGAGAACAAAATAATCGATTCTTATCTTAATGTAATCGATTAAATCAGTAGAAACTTATTTTTCCAAAAACTTTTGATAATACTTAACCAATTTATCAAAGACTTGTGTATTTTAAAACTTAATCTAATTAACTCAATGAATGATATGAATGCTATGCACTTGGATCATCAGAAATGCTTCTTCATTTTACATAAATCACAAATTAATCTCCAAGGTTTCAAGGCATGTTGGAAGCACAAAACTAAGCTTGATCCTTTGTCCATTCTTCAAGTGACTCCATTTAAACCAACAACAACCATCTTAATGCTACGACCACACTGATGAAACTAATAGAATATTTTAAAAAAAAAATTATGTGATAGTAATTTTGACTGCAACACATCAATATCAACAACATTAACATCAACAACACCTTTAACCCAAGTTAATTGGGGTCGGTGGTAGATGAACTCAATGATAGATCGGAAAAAAGACAAAGAAAAAGAAAAGGAAATGGGAAGAAAAAGGAAAAATAGGACAAACAAAAGGAAAAATAAACTAAAATAAAAGAAGGGTGAAAGGAGGAGGAGAGAAATGAAGAGGAAAAAAACTAAAAAAAGGGAACGACTGGAATATAGACATACTAATGGGTTTAACCCTCTACCATGCTTATAGCTATTCTCCACTCTGTCCTAAAACACACCGTCCGCCGATCTATATCTCACTCTATTAGGTCTTGTTTAACTACCTTTCCCCAAGTGAGTTTTGGTCGACCTCTACCTCTCTTTGTGTTGAGCTCTTAGTAACAAATTCTTGTTCTAATGGAAGCATCCAATGGTCGTATCATAACGTGCCCAAACCATCTCAATCTATGCTCCTTCATCTTTTCACACACCAGAACTACTGCTACCTTTCGTAGAATATCCTCATTTCTTATCTTATCCATCTTCCTATAATCACACATCCAGCTTAACATCCTCATTTATGCTACCCCTATTTTGTGCTCATGTTGTCTATGTGTTGGCCAACACTCTGCTCCATATAACATTGTCGGTCTTACAACTGTTCTATAGAATTTACCTTTTACCTTAAGGGGAATTTTGCAGTCACACAAAAACCTAGATGCACTCCGCTATTTCATCCACTCTGCTCTGATTCTATGATTATCCTCATTAATCTCACCACCTTTTTGCAAAATTGATCCTACATATCTAAAAACATCCCTCATTTTAGCAAGTTTGTAAATACCTTTTTCACCATCCTTGCTCCCAAGATTTTTTACAAATCGTCAAAAACCTTGCCTCTAGCTTCCCACACTGTTTTCTTTGCATTTTTTCTCGCTTATCTAAACTTTTGCAAATTTTCATCATTAGGACATTTATGCAAAGATCTAAAACATTCCTTCTTCTGTTTAATAGCCTTCTGCACCTCTCCATTCCACCACCATGTTTCCTTTGTAAGAACTTTATTTTCTTTGCTTTCACCTAGTACCCTCCTTCCCACATTTTGGACACACATAGCCATCTTATTCCATATTTCATTAGCTTCTCCAATAAACTCCCACGGTCTTTCACGCAACATGTTTTCCTTAAACTCTATTTGTTTTTCCTTCTTTAGCTTCCACCATCTTATCCTTGGGTTTTGAGCCTTCTTCCTCAAATTAAGAACTTTGTGAACCGAACCTTTAGAACTACCAACTTATGTTGTGTTGCCACACATTCTCTAGGACAGACGTTGCAGTCAATACAAGAATTTCCATCTTCCTTTCTAGCCATAAAGAAATCGATTTGACTACAATTTTGGTCACTATGATAAGTGATAAGATGAGACTCCTTTTTTTTCGAAAAAATGTGTTCGCTAGCATCAAATCATAAGCTAATGTAACATTCAAGACATCTTCTCCGGTCTCATTTCTCGTCCCATAGTCAAAATCTCCATGGATTTTATCAAAACCTCCACTGTTTTTACCAACATGACCATTTAGATCTCCTCCTAGGAAAATCTTCTCCTCTTGGGGTACCTCTCTCAAAACCTCCTCCAAATCTTTCCAAAATTGATTCTTTTCATTTGATTGTAGTCCAACTTGTGGTGCATACACACTAAGGATTTTAAAATCAGATCTCTTACTACAAGATTAATCATCATAATCATGTTGCCTTTCCTTTTGATGTCTACGACTTTATCTCTGAAACTTCTATCGATCATAATTTCAACCCCATTTTGACTCTTGGATGTACCTGTATACCACAACTTGAAACCAGTGCCATCCACTTTCTTGGCCTTTTCTCCAACCCACTTAGTTTCTTGCAGGCACACAATATTCACTTTTATTTTGGTAAAAACATATACTAACTCCATTAGTTTACCCGTTAATGTTCCTATGATCCAGCTTCCCAATTTCATCCATAACCCCTAGGCGGTGTTTGCCCACCACGCTCGCCCATTGCATGTTGGGACCCTTGCCTTTTTGTCAGCAAATCTAGGTGAAGACTTGGCGTCTTGCCTTTCAGCATGGACCCTAGTTCACTTATCACTACATCTCGGGACCGATCTAGCGTCTTGCCTTGTGGCAAGGACCCTAGCCCATTTTTCGCTACACCCGGGGCCCAATGTAACACATCGCTTTTAAGGGTACGCCCCAACGAAATATCATAAAGGTTCATCACATAAAAATAGCTGATTTTTTTATGACCGATTTGCAACTCCTGACGCCAACCCTCATCCTTTATCCTGGCTTGGGACAGTCCATGCATGCAAACACACATAGGCGGAATTAAAAGTGATGGTCCAAGCAAATGGGCTCACCAGGCCATTGTGGACTGTGGGTGCAACAACATGTTACATCAAATTTTTTGAAGTGTTTGTAATCACAAAGAGTTGGTTACTACGTCAATGTATCTCAGAATGATACATCTGTCTCACATGTGTGATGATGCGCTTCTTTTCACCAAGGCTAAATCTTCCCAAGTTGGGATGATAACTGTGCTGAAATATATATTTTAGAAAACTTTTGGTATGAAAATTTAATATGGCTAAATCTGGAGCATTTTGATAAAATGAACACCAGACTTGCATCTTGGAAACATAAGCTTCTGAACAGAGCATTGAGAATTACACTTGCCATTTCTGTCTTATCATCAATCCCTATTAATTATATGGAGTTTTTTGGCTTTTAAAAGATGTTTGTGACAGGTTTAGTAGCATAACAAGGGAACTTATCTAGCAGGTTGGGTGTCCATGCAGGAAGGGAAGCCAATATTTTTCCCGAGACAAACTTGTGTGGGACATGCAGAACAAAACTAACAAATTGTGGATTCAAATTGCAAGTCATAAATTACTATAAGCAAGATTGGTTTTGGAAGGTACAACAATTCCTGAGGAATTCAAATAGTTAAAGTGAGAACAAGGCTACATGATGCCTATTTTTACCGAATAGGCAGAGGAAAGGTGTCTTTTTAGAATGAAATGAGGTAGCACAAGTAGTGCAGACCAATGAACCAAATAAATGTTGGAGGTAAGGGCTTTGAGAGAAAGAAGGGTTTAGTGTTGGATGCTTGAAGTATTACACCAAGAGACATCGGATATGGAATGTTCAACAGTATTACCTTCAGCTCAGGAAAAACCCTAGTAATATAGCAAGCTATTGGGCTCCAGCCCATATAGGCCCATATAACCCTACAATAACTTATTGGACTTGTTTGTGAACATATTAATATTTAATATATATTCTTAAATATATTCAACAATCTCCTCCTAAGTTCACTATACAACACAATCCAATAAGGTAGTCAGTGTAATGTTCAAACAAACATGAATCATCCACATCTAGTCCAAGACAATCAACTCGAATCTGTCAAAGAGTTTTAATAATAAAACATTAAACTCAAACAACATTTGCAATCAAACAAAGTGAATCATCATTCTCATGAATCTGTTCTGAGATCAATATATCAATATAAATACCAAGAGTTTTAGATTAAATCTAAACTCATCCAAATCCCAACATCTAAAAAATCAATCTCAAAATCAGTTCACAACCAACATATGCATAACAATCAAGTATAAGTAGGTCAGTCAAAATAGTCTAAGGCCTTACAAATATAAGAAAGAAGCATAATAATCATATTGTTCACATAATAGAAATAACAAAATGTAAGTCTCAAGTGAATGGACTCCAACATAATAGGCAATAGCAAGTGAATTATCAAGTTTCCTACTACTCTAAATGATATATTCATATATCAAGTTGGTCGTCCTCCTAAGGATCCAACTTCTTAAGTTCTCCTCCATCTCTACCATTGTTGCGACTTTTATACGCTCACACTACGGCAAGTGCACCGATCGTTTCCAAGTAATAAAGATTAGGTAAGTGAGTATCGTTCTCCACAGGGATTGGGGTGATTTTACAACAATACTAACAAATGTGATTGAAAGTAAAACAGAAATACGCAGAGAAAAGTTTTGTTGATTGGATTGGTTGTTTGAATGTAAAGACAGAAATTAAAGAAATGCAGTAAATTGAGTTTAAAGATTACCAATGGAAGAATAATTGTGGTCAAGCACACTCCCCTCTGGTTCCTCCTCTTTCACTTGACTGATTTATTAACTTTAAAGTATACACATGATAAATCTCTCCAAAATTCGTAAACCCTAGATAACTAGCGATTCAACCCTTTAATTCGATCGAGAACCCTAAACCCTTAGCAATTCTGTCAAACTAAGCATTAAGAGAATATATCATATGGGTTCCTGTGATGATTGTTCAGAGAATAAGCCTTTCCTAGATTAGTTAATCCCTAATTCCTTAGTGAATCAACCCTTTAACCTGAATTGAAAACCTAATTCCTTAGTGAATTCTATCAGTTTAAGCATTTAAAAGATCATATTATAAAGTCTGCATTTACGCATCCCTATTCCTAGGTGATGAACAAATGTTATTCTTAACAGGTCAGAAATTAGAACCCCAACGTTCCCATTGCGAATTCTAACCCTGAGTACTTAATTGAAGTGATAAATTCCAAATAAGAATATGAAAGAAGAATAGAAAAGAATAAAACAATCAAAACATATGTATTTCAATACCAGTCAAATTACAGAGAAGTTCTCATCAGTTCATGGCCTTCCCACAATACAAGAATTAGCCTGCCATAGGCCTTAAGAACATCAAAGCAATGGAATAATTCATCTCTGTGCAGAAACCTAGCTCCGATTCTTGAATACCAGAGGTTTTGAGGATTAGAAGAATGTAAAATATGATATTAGCTAATAATAGATGATATTCTCCATTCTCCAGATGCTTTCTGAGGCCTTATATTTATAGATATGTTTAATTAGAGTAATAAAGCCTAGAACAATGCCCAAATTCGAATTAGATCTTTTAAAACAGGCAACTGGATCTTCATGGCGCGATCCGCGCGCGATCCCGCGCTAACCGCACGGGTCTTTTGAATTCATGGCGCTAACCGCGTGAATTATTCGACTTGAATAGCCTGATGCTGAGATTACTGGCGCTGACAGCGCGGCTTTGGCGCGATCTGCGCAGAGTCCTCAAATAAATGACGCTGATCGCGTGGATCTGGCGCTAGTGGCGTGAGTTGTTCGAGCTGGGAAGCCTGGCCTGGTGTCTTTGGCGATGGTAGCACTGCTCTGGCGCGGTGCTTGCGACCTTCTCACCTGATTCGCGTGGATCCCCACGCTGATCACGTGGGTCATTCGAGACTGAGGTCTTCAATTCCTCCCATGGCGTGACTCGCGCGGGTTCTCGCGCTATCCGCGCCATACCTTGAATCTTGTTTTCTTCTTTCTTTGGCCTTGATTCTCCTCTTTTAATCCTGAAAATGTTCAAATGGTAATGAATTGAATTGAAAACAATTATAATGATATTTTAACTAATTTCTAATATATTTTCGTAACTATTTAACTAGATTATATCCTAAAACTAGCCTAAAACTAAGATGTGTTTGCAACACATCAAACAATTCCCAGATTTGAAAGTTGTTGTCCCCAGCAACAGAAAGAATTCAAGACTATACAAGAATCAATAATCAAACACAAACCACAGTTAACAATCCTAGAATCATCATGCTATGTATGATCAAATTCACATCAAAGCTTTCATGGCACTTTCAATGCTGTCAATCCATGAGGGTTACTTGAGTATTCCTCACAAGATTGTGTTTAATCACTCATTCACTCAAGTGTATCAGGCTATACTTACTCTCTTACTCAACAATATCACAGCACTACCATAAGCTTGAAGATATTCTCAATAGTGGCAAGTATGACTTGATCAAAAGGTCTTTCCGGCTTGTAACGTGTCTGGGCTAAGGGTAGGAATCATTGAGGGCTCTCATGAAATGCTTTGAGTTGGTGACCATTGACCTTGAAGACTTTGCCGGTACCTTCATTTTTAATCTCAACTGCACCATGGGGAAAAACATTAGTAATAACAAAAGGTCCATCCCATCTAGATCGAAGTTTACCGGAAATAAGCTTAAGGCGAGAATTGAACAATAACACTTTTTGGCCACTATGGAACTCCTTTCTAAGAATCCTAGAGTCATGGAATTTCTTCACTTTCTCCTTGTAAATCTTGGAGTTCTCATAAGCTTCCAAACGAATCTCCTCAAGC
>PYAF01004486.1:793961-836655 GCA_007407185.1 Glycine tomentella
CTTCACAACTGTGAGTCCCGACTTCTTAGGAACCACTTGGACAGGTGAAACCCAAGTGCTATCAGAGATGGGATAGATGATCCCTGCAGCTAGTAGCTTCGTCACTTCCTTCTTCACCACATCAAGAATAGTGGGATTCAGCCGCCTCTGGGGTTGCCTCACTGGTCTAGAATCATCCTCTAAAAGTATCCGATGCATGTAGATGGAAGGATTAATTCCAGGAAGATCAGCAAGTGTCCATCCAATGGCCTTTCTGTGGCCTCTCAAGATATGCATCAACTTCTCTTCATGCTCCAGTGGCAGACTACTAGATATGATGACTTGGAGCTTCTTAGCATCATCCAAATAAGCATACTTGAGGTGCTCAGGTAGTGACTTCAGCTCCAAGGAAGGGGGTTGAATAGTGGAAGGTAAGGGAAGACTAGAAGCTTAGGAAAGTGGGATAGTAGGCTCAGAACTTGTATCTATACCTTGAACACAATCTGAGGAAAGTGAGGAGGAAATTTCTGCACAAATGTTACACACAGCAGCTGAATCATCACAGGTACAATTACAAGAACCAAGATCAAAGTCAGAAGAAAGATCAGAAAAATCAGAAAGTAAATCAGAAATATCTACACTATCAACTGCAGCATCAATGATATCAAGGAGAAAAACAGAATGCTCCTCTGTAGGATGTCTCATAGCCTCGAAAATGTTGAACTGAACAATGTCATCACCAAACTCCATAGAAACAGTTCCTGCATGCACATCAATTTTGGTCCTTGCTGTCATCAAGAAAGGTCTCCCTAGGATCAATGTGGGACCATGGCTGGAAGACTCATTCCATATCCAAAATGTAAAAATCTGCTGGGAAGATCAGATTATTGACCCGCACCAGCACATCTTCAATAAGTCTAAGTGGAAGCGCAACACTCCTATTGGCTAAGTGGATGACAACACCAATGGGTTTCATCTCATCAAGGTGTAGTGCCCTATAAACTGATGTGGGCATGACATTAATGGAGGTTCCAAGATCACACAAGGCATATGCAAAAGTGATATCTCCAATGGTGTATGGGACACTGAAAGTGCCAGGATCCTTGCACTTCTGTGGTAGGTGGATAGTGGGATGGCATCAACAGCTTTACCCTGTATCAGTGCAGAAACATTTCTGCCCATCTTCACTTGCTCATTTCCCTTAAGCTTCCTTTTATGGGTGCACAAATCCTTCAAGAACTTTGCATATTTTGGGATCTGTTTGATGGCATCCACGAGGGGAATGTTAACTTCCACCCTCCTGAAAGTCTCAAGCAGATCAGAATCAAGGTCCACTACTTTCTTTGCATGAATGGCTCTAGAAGGAAAAGGTAAGGGAATCTGTTTTGGTGCAGAATCTGTCTTGGCACCATCATCAACTTTTTTACCAGCATCAATTTTAGCACCAACATTTGGAAGTTCCGTGCCACTCCTCAAGGTAATGACACTCACATTCTTTGGATTAACAACTGGTTGTGCTGGAAGATTACCAAAACCTTGTTGTTGCATATGATTGATAGTTGTAGCTAACTATCCAATCTGAGTCTGTAGGTCCTGGATGGTGGCACTGACATTTTGCTGAAACTTAAGGTTGTTGGTGGCCATTTGCTTCATTAAATCCTCCAAAGAAGGTCCAGAACTAGCTTGCACAGGTTGTGGAGGTGTAGGTGTAGGTGTAGGTGCAGGTTGCTAGAACTGTGGTTGTTGTCTAAAAGGAGGGGGTTGGTATTTAGTGGTGGTAGGCTGAAAAGGTTGTTGTGGAGGTCTAAAGGGCTGTTGTTGTTGTGGGCCAGGACCATACCTCAAATTTGGATGATCTCTCCAACCAGGATTATAAGTGTTGGAGTAAGGATTATACTGCTGTTGAGGTCTAAATGACTGGCCAGGTTGCATGGCAGAAACTTCAGTAGGCTGCTCTGTCTCTTGGAGAGTGGGGCATGCATCTGTAGGATGATCAGGGGCACAACAGATACCACAAAGCTTTGTTGATTGGCTGCCATCACAGTCTGTTGTTGCCCAATAGCAAGCTTCCTCACAAGAGATGTTAACTCAGTCAATTTGTTCTCCAATCTCTGGTTATCAGCAACCATAGAGACAGAAGCTTCATTTGCAGCCATCACCTTAGTTGTTGTGACTCTAGCACCAAATTGTTGATAATTGGCTGCCATGTTAGAAATCAACTGCCTTGCAACAAGAGGGGTCTTGTCCATCAGAGCACCTCCACTAGCTGCATCTATCATACTTCTATCCATCAACATCAATCCTTCATAAAAATACTGAATCAATAATTGCTCACTGATTTGATGGTGAGGGCAGGTAGCACACAGCTTGTTAAATCTTTCCCAATACTCATACAAAGACTCTCTAGGGAATTGCCTTATGCCACAAATTTCCTTTCGGATGGATGTTGTTCTAGAGGTAGGGAAAAATTTCTCCAAAAATCTTCTCTTCATGTCAGTCCAAGTGGTGATAGGATCTAGTTGAAGGTACAACCAATCCTTAGCAACACCATCCAGAGAGAAAGGAAATGCCTTCATCTTAACATAATCCTCATGGACATCATGTGGGCGCATGGTGGAACACACCACATGAAACTCTTTAAGGTGTTTATGTGGATCCTCACCAGCAAGTCCATGAAACTTTGGAAGCAAATGGATCAGTCCAGATTTCAGTTCATAACTGACTTCAGTCTCAGGGTATTGAATACACCACGGTTGGTAAACAACATCAGGTGTAGCTAACTCCTTAAGAGTTAGGTTGTTTTCAGCCATGATATCAAGATGTGTAGAAGTAGAAGGAGTAGAAGTAGAATCAGAATCAAAGTCAGAAGACGCTATGCTACTGTCTAAAACTATACTATCAAAGTCATTTAACCTAAGGTTTTGTCTATTTAATCTATGAAATGTCCTATCTATCTTAGGATCAAATGAATGAAATTCACTTGATGTGGATCTAGTCATACACAATGCAACTCATAAAGGATAATAAAAAGTACAAAAACAATCCTAAAAAGTTTATACAAAAACAACATTTTTAAAGCCCCTTCAGTTGGACCTAGGTTTTTTAAATGAATGAAATTCACTTGATGTGGACCTAGGTTTTTTTTTTTTACGCTGGCGCTATCAGCGCAGGACTGGCGCTATCAGCGTGGTATGCTCGGGAAGCTCGCGCGACTAGCGTCGGTCTAGCGCGATCAGCGTGGGATTGCCGAACTGTGGTGCGACTAGCGCCGGTCTGGCGCGATCAGCACGGAAGGTTCTGCCAGTTCACGCTATCAACGTGGGAGCTGCGCGATCAGCGCCAACTGGACATTGTGCTCTGTTTTTCTGGGTTTTTCGCTATTTTTAAGGATTTGCCTCTATTTTTATGGGTTTTCCTATGTTTTTAAGGTAAATACAAAGCTAATGCAGCAACCACAAGCACATAATCATGTAACAAACATAGTTGTGCAACAAAACGTAAAAATGCAAGAATTAAAACTACTTCTATGAACTAATTACAATGAATTAAAGCTAGCACACAATGAACCGTATCCCCGGCAACGGCGCCAGTTTTGATAAACACGTTGTCGACACGCACCAAAACAATTTTACTAAGCTAATTCTGTAGCACAGAGCTAACCTAGGTCGACTCAGAGACACGATCAATATGGTTCTAGCTTCAAATCATTGGTAATAATAAGGGGGATTTTTGTCAAACAGTTGGTATGCGTAAAGTAAAAATGTAAGAACACAAACTAAAATTAAAGAATAATGCAAAAATTAACAAGATTATCAAGGAATAAAGTAAAACAAATGAGAAAGCATCAATCCAATTCACTAACCCAAACTATTTGAATCATCATCATTCCCATAAGTTGATTCTAACATGAACATTCATTCAATCTCAATTGAAGCAGTTCAATCGATCCTACTCCTAAATTAATTGAAACCATAACCCTAACTGAACTATCATTCAATTAATCTTGTGATTATCATTTGAAATTAAGACTTGAATCCATAATCCTAATTCACTTTCAATCCTAAATGCATTCATAATCATGAAAACATAATAGAAATTGAAGAAGAAGGTGAACATTCAAGTAGAATTCGAAATACCGAACCGGAACTCCAATTCTTCTCTTGCTTGAGTTCTCCTTGGATTGATTAATGATTTAGCCTTCCATGATGATCACCAAGGAAAGCCCCATGAAATGAATGCAGAAAAATGGAAGAATAGCAAAATGGAAATGAAGAAGATGAAGAACAATGAAGAACACTTGAGAGAAAATGAAGAACAAGCTTTTGATCCTAAAAACTAAAGAAAAGAAATGTAAAACTTATTTATTGAATTGTAAGTGTGCTGTCCAAGTTTTCACTAAAGTCACTAATATATTAGTGACTAAGTTCTGAAAATAGAATGGGCCATAAACAAATCCAACAATCTAATTATTTGCTATTTACAACCATGAAAGTCAAATTCGCAATCCAAAATTACAAGTGCAGAGGCGCAAACTTCCAAGCTTAAAATGACCCTCTAAATGACATAATTTATAATAACCATGGTTTAAAGCTTAAGTTTTGGGGTTTTGCTGTGAGCCACGCCAGGAGCGTGGGAAGTGCTCCAGAAAGCTTATTTCCCACTCCAGGAGCGTGGAAAGTGCTCTAGAAAGTTGATTTCCGCTGGAGTGCCACGCCAGGAGCGTGGGAGCCACGCCAGGGGCGTGGGAACCCACGCTTGGAGCGTGGGAGTCATGTCTGGGCCTATATAAGGCCCAAAAACCTCGAAAAGCTGGGCATTTTCTCTCCTTCTTCTTCCTCCTTCGTTCAGACCTCCATGGAAGCTTGTTCAAGCTTTTTATGACCCTATTTGAGAGCTTAAACACCTTTCCCTAACCTTTGAATGTGATAGGAACGTATAAAAGCTTGAATCCTTCAGTTTTCGCCCTCATAAAATCCCATTTGAGTGAGGAGTGATTTCTCAGAGGAAATCCTCAGAGAACTTGAGTTTCGGCGAGGAACCACAACGGATCAAGGACAAGAAAGCTAAGGGAAGCTGTCCTGAGGTCTTTCTGGTCGCCACTGAGGTAAGAAACTCATGTTTCTCCATTTGATTTTCGAATTGGGGGTTCCTGTGAATAGTGACCCACTTGAGTTGGGGCTAGAATTAGCCCAGGGTCCTGTAGAGAAACTTGTTGAGAGCATTGAATAGATGAAGGATTAGGTTTCAGTTTTTGATTCTGATAACTTTGAATCTTGGCTCTGTATATGCCTGTGTGACTTGTGTAGAGCCACTTGTTGATGGTTCTCTGATGAGCTAGAGCCTTGATTGTGTTGTGCTGAGCCCATGTGGCTAGTTGAACGAGACTTGGAGTGAGACTCAGTCCGTTCTAGTGATAATTGAGGTTAAGGCTGAGAAAACTATGCCATGTATGATTGTGTATTGAGTCCAGATGACTCAGCGGCTTTGTTTTCAGCCTTGAGGGACCTTGAATGGTCTGTGAACAGCCTTGTGTGGGGCTGAGCTTGACTGAACCCTAGGATAGGAGAATTCTGTTATGATATGTTCTGTGAATTGGATGCCTGAGGGCTTATTTTGATATGAGGTTTACATGTGCCTTGATTAGGCTTTGATTCTGAGACTATTGGTGGCGGGAGCCACAGACCTGGGAAGGAACTTCAGAGTAATCCCTTAACCAGGTAAGTTCAGTGTTCTCTGGGGATGAATTCCCGCTTTGGTTGCACACCACACTCCTGGGGAGTGTTGGTCATGATTCACGCTGCATGCATTGGCTATGGCATTGTTTATGTTGATTTATATGTATCTGCATTGGATATATGCATGCTGTGATTGAGATATCTGTTGGCCAATAGATAAATACCGGCGTTGAGGAGCTCCGCCGTGTATTCTGGGCATTGAGGAGCTCCGCCCGTGGCATTGAGGAGCTCTGCCACATCATGACAGGTACTGACGTTGAGGAGCTCCGTCAGGGTGTTGAGGAGCTCTGCCAGGCATTGAGGAGCTCTGCCACCTGTCATGTGCTGGGATTATGATGTTGATTTGATATGATGAGGCTAGAGAGCCAGGCCAGTGGGCCATGTGTGATATGTGTGTCTGTTTATGTGTTGTGAATTAGTGGGCCAGGGTGGGAATGATTTCCCAAAGACCCTGAGCTTACTGAGATATGTTATCTCACCCCGTGTGGGATTTTCTATGATTTCAGGTGACCATTCTAGAAGAGAAGATCAGTCTCAGGGCAAGAGGCCCAGCAGAGACTAGGCTGCTTGACTGAGGAGCGGCATGGAGAGCTTGAAGGCTCTATTTTGATTCTGTTTGATGTATAGTTCTGTATACCCTCAAGGAGGACTGTTATTGTTTTGTATCACCTTGAGTGGTGTAAACATTGATGTTTATATGTACAGAACTATTTGAGTTATGATATGAGACTTTCCCTGAGTATATTTCTGTTGTACATGTGTGATCTGCCTAAGTCTTTGAACTATCTGTCTTTATGTTGTATGTTATGAGAAACTGGATCGGCAGGGGCGTGATATATATTATAGTTTGTGTTTTATTGGTCATTGTTGTGATTCCATACATAATGTATCAAGAAAACGATTTTGTGCTTCCGCTGAGTTATTTAATCATGTTTTATACGCTAATCTGATATTATTAATGATAACACGTCAGAGGCCTACGGGGTGTTACAGAATTGGCCTCGGGCTATTTCTAGCAAACTTGTAGATCTTTTCGTTATCTTTCCAGGGACTCCTAGAACGCTTCATTCGGAGATCGGTAGCACTCTATAGGCCCTGCACAAGTCAGATACATCAAGTGAGCAAAAATTCGAAAATACGCAACAATTAGTAATTAAGCTCACTTACTTGCCTAGGCCAAAAACTGAATTAGAATAGGAAAATAAAGGTCCAAGAGAGGTCAAATAAGCTAAGAAGGATAGAAAAATATTCAACTAAAAATCCTCTATCAAGCATCGACCATGTTATCATTCGATCTCACATCGACCAAAGTAATAAGTCCCTGTTCTCTCAGATAATTCAACAACACATGTCTCAGTCTCACATGTCTTCTCTTTGAATTAAAGAGAGCATTCTTTACGACTTGGACTGCTGCTTGATTATCACAAAATAAAGTTAAAGAATTAATCTTTAGTTGAGACAAAGGAATATCCATAATCAGATTCTTTATCCACTCTGCCTCTTCACCAGCTGAGGCTAAAACAAAAAGTTCTGATTCCATTTATGACAATGAAATACAAGTCTGTCTTTTGGATTTCCAAGTAACAGCAGCCCCACCCAGAGTGAATACATATCCAATGGTGGATTTACTATTTCCAATTTCTGAACACCATAAGGCATTAGAATATCCATCCATAGTTGGAGGTAACCAGAATAACATAGAGCATAACCTTTAGTACATTTAAGGTATCTCATCAACCTACTGAGGGCATCCCAATGCTCTTTACTAGGATTACTAGTGAAATGACTCAACATGCCAATTGCAAAGGTTATGTCAGGTCTAGTGCAACTCATAGCATACATGAGACTACCTATCAGTTTTGAGTACTTTAACTGATATACACTGGTCCTTTCATTAGGACTCAATCTTTTGTTATAATCATATGGTGTCTCACTCGGTTTACACTCACTGTATCCCCAGGTAGAAAGTAGTTGCTCAATATAATGTGTTTGGCTAAGGGAGATAACTTGCCTTTCAAAGCTTACTTTCATACCAAGAATGGTATTAGTTATACCAAGATCTTTCATGTAAAATTCTCTAGCTAAAGTGATTTTCACATCACTCACTATAGAATGATCGGAGCCAAGAATTAACATGTCATCAACATACAAGGATATGATGACTATCTTATTTGACATGAAACGATAGTAAAGACATTTATTTGAATAGCTGGACTGAAATCCATAGCTCTTTACCACCTTGTCAAACTTAAGATGCCACATCTTAGGTGCTTGTTTAAGATCATACAAAGATTTGTTCAATTTACAAACTTTTTTCTCAAGGCCTTTCATGACATACCGTTTAGGTCCATGTAGATTTCTTCATTTAACTTTCCATTTAAGAAAGCGGTCTTTACATCCATTTGATGCACTACAAGGTGTTCAATAGATGTCAAAGCAAAAAGAATTCTTATAGTTGACAAATGACATACAAGTGAATAAATGTCAAAAAAGTCTATTTCACTCTGCTGTTTAAAGCTTTTAGCTACGAAATGTGCTTTATATCTAGCTATTGATCCATAACTACTCAGTTTCTTCTTTAATACTCACTTACAACTTATAGCCTTAGCCCTTTTTGGCAAATTGACTAGTTGCCTAGTGTGATTCTGTAGCAAAGAACTCATTTCATCATCTATGACTTCTACCCATAGTAAGAATTCCCTAGATCTCATTGCTTCTTGATAGGAGAATGAATCATCCTCTATATGGTAAGTGATAAAGTCATCACCAAAACTTTTAAAAACTTTATCTCTTGTATATTTTCTAACTAGGATTGGTTCAATAGCTAGTTGTGTGAGATTAGTGTCGAAAGGACAAGTTACATATTCTACAGGAGATTTTGAAATCACATTTGTAGATCCAAAAACCTTCAAGTTAAGATTGCTAACAAACTTGTACTCAAAGAATTTTGCAGCACTATCTTCTACACCACCTAGATATACACAAGTAGTTGTTCTAGGTCCCACCTTAGGCCTTTTAGGATCTTGTATCCTTACATAGGCAACAGGACCCCAAGTTTTAAGGGATTCATATCTACAGGACGTTTGTGCCATACCTCATAAGGTGTCTTAGACAATTTAGAGTACGACAACTTGTTTAAGATGTGATTAGCAGTTAAAATAGCTTCTCCCCAATAGGTCGTAGGCATGCCAGTTGTAAGTAACATAGAATTTAACATTTCGATTGAAGTTCTATTCTTACGCTCGGCAACACCATTTAATTGGGGTGAGTAAGGAGCGATAGTTTCAAGCATTATGCCCTCCAAAGCACAAAATTCCTTGAACCCAGTCATTGAATATTCTCCTCCTCTATCACTCTTAAACCTCTTAATTTTCAAATTAAGTTGATTTTCAACTCTAGATTTAAAAATCTTAAAATTTTCAAAAGCCTCGTCTTTTGATTTCAACAAATAAACATGACAATATCTAGAAAAATCATCTATGAAAGTGATTAAATACTTCCGACCCTCTCTGGCAACATAGTTTTTAAAGTTACAAAGATCAGAATGTATAAACTCAATAGTTTTTAAAGTTACAAAGATCAGAATGTATAAGCTCAAGAAGTGTTGTGCTTTTAGAAACCGACTTAAAAGGTTTTCTAGTGATCTTAGTTTGTGCACACACTTCACATTTGTCAAATCTAATAAGTCTATGATGTAATAATTTTGGATCAATCAAAGTAGAACTAACATGGTTTATGCTATATGTATTTAACCTCAGCCTATACATGCCATTAATCATAAATGCACAACCGAAGTAACATGAGTTAATAGATAAAGTTACTTTACCATTCATAGTTGAAAAAGACATATCATCTTTATCAAGTAAACTCATAGATATTAAATTCCTTTTAAGTAAAGGTACTAGTTTAACATGTTTCAAAGTTAGTAACTTACCTGAAGAAAGCACCAAATTAGCAATTCCAGCATGAGTCACCTCTGCCTACAATTTTCTGCGGTGTCTTTCACTTATATGACCTCAGTGAGTAAATTTTCATCATTTGTCGCATGACAAATAGCACCACTATCCAACCATCACTCAGAAGAGATACTGGCCTTTCGATTATTCATCATTCCAATAAAGGCTTGAGGCTCAGATTCACTAATTAGCATATTAGCCTCATTTTGTGGTGTGTTGTTCTTTGACATCTTTGGTAGCTTATGTAACACCCCGTGTGCACCCGACGTATTATCATTATTACAATATCAGAGTATCGCAGCAAGCATGGAAATAAACAATAAAGGAAGCTTGATTTCAATATAAATACGCTTATACATATATGGTGAATATCTGACATATACACAGTACATTTTCTCAAAACTATACAGTTATTCCCTAGGATTCCAAAATACAGACCAAAAATAATCAAAATGAGAGCCAACAAGCTCCAGTCATCTAGACCTAGGGTTGTCTTCACACTATCCCAGCTCAGGCCTCTTGCCTTGGGATTTCTCATACACTCCTATCTCTGTTCCTGCAACATGAGCCCCAAAACAGGTGTGAGATAATCATCTCAGTAAACTCAGGGTTCTCAGAGGTTTCCCTCCCCCTGGTTCACTTCCCAGCAAATCAAACATTCATATATATATATATATATATATATCATATAATAGAACATAAATCAAATCAAGTAACATCATCATTTAAGCAGCCATCACGGCTCACAGAAATACGTTGTATGCACATAGCAGCCTCAACAACATATAGTGCCTAGATAGGATCATCCACTGAAGGGCACATCTATCCAAGAATTCACACCGAGTACCTGAATAGGATCATCCACTTAAGGGCACATCTATCCAAGACCCATGCCTGAGTAGGATCATCTACTGAAAGGCACATCTACTCAGGACTTGCCACCCAATACCTGAATAGGATCATCTACTTAAAGGCACATCTACTCAGGGTTTACATGGACGCCTATGGATTATACCAAGGGAAATCATCCACCGAGTGGGAACATTCCCAATGGGGTCCATAGTACCTCATACTACTGGCCAGTAGATTTCAAGCAATCACATCACAATCAGCACATAGCATAATCCATGAAATAATACACTACACTAGTGTAATCAACATCATCATCATAAGCAACATAACTTACACTATCTCAGTGTAATAAAATCACACACACCCTATCTCAGGGTTGAGCTAGCACTCAATTGCCAGCAATCATCAAACCATCTCATCATAATTCAATACACATTCAGTATCACAACATCATAGAATATCATAATACAAGCCATATCAAGCAATCACCCATGTTGGGTGCAGTGAAACACAAGCAGGGAAACAATCCCTGAAAGCACTGAGCTTACCTAGTCTCAACTCAAAATCAGCTCCCCTAGTCTCGTGGTGATCTCTACCAGCGATATGCACTTCACGCCCTACAATAGGCATGAAATAAACCATCAAGAATGGTATTTGACCGTTATATGGAAGGAAACACCTTTCCATTCATAATCAATTCAAAATCTTCTAACTTAAGATTTATCTTAGCCCAGCTTCTACTAGGCCATACATTGACCCTCAATGGGCTGCCTCAGTCTCACCAAGGTCTCAGAGTTTCTTTAGAACTCTGTATAGCTCAATTCAAAGTTGTACTAGAATCAAGAACCCACATTGGTTCAACTCAGCCAAAACACATATATAATCATGTTTTCACCGATTATTTGGCCTTATGAATAACTTTTGTAAAGGTACTTAAGTTAATTCAGGCCATAACATTGCTCATTCACACACACTTCTCCCTTCCCAGGGCCAAACTCAAACTTCATCACAATTTCAGTTTCAACATGCCATATGGCTCAGAACAACCTCCGGACTACATCTCCCTAAAGAACCTAAGCCTAATTCCAGCCCTATCAACATATGGTTACTATTCATCCAATCCCCATTTCACAAATTAACCGGTTAAAATGTGAGTTTCTTACCTCAGATCAATAAAGGAAAGTTGGAGAAGTCTCTCTCCTCGCTCTGGTGTCCTGAAACCAGCGTCTTTCCCTTCCGAAGTTCACCCTCTGAGGAAACTCTAGGGAATGGGAGTTTGCTCACAATTCTCACAACCAAGGCTGGATTTTGGCTCTCAACTGGCTCTAATCAGGTTTAAAAGGAATTATGAGATGTTTTGGTGGTTTGTGATGAAGGTATGAAGCTTCTATGGCTTATCAATGGTGGTCTAGGCTCAGGGAGGAAGAGGAACAGTGTTTTTGGGCCAAAATTTCGTAATATGGCCTTTAAATACAAGGTCTGCCGACCTTCCCGCGCTAATCGCGCCATATATGGCGCTATTCGCGCCAAATTAGCGCAAGAAAAAGTTTCCTGGCCACTTATGGCGCTAATTGCGCCATTGCGGCGCCAACCGTGCCATTACGGTGCTAACCGCGCCAACTGGGCGCATCTGTGGCGCTAATCACGCCAAACTGACGCTATTTGCGCCATCAGGCCGCAAGAAATGGCCTTCTGGTGCAATTTCACGCTACTGGCGCCATGTCCCACGCTACTGGCGCCGCATCCCACGCTAACCACGTCGTTCCCACACTGTTAGCATGGGATTTTTGTTTTTTTTTTTTTTTGGAAAATCTAGGTTATTATAGCTTACACTTTGCTGCCCAGTGATCCCACTTTCCACAATTATGGCACTTGCACCTCTTCTCCTTCTTGAAGACCATCTTTTTGGCTTCTAACTGTGAAGAGGATTCAGCTTTTGGTGGCTTGGACTTTTTCTGATATTTATAGGAATGTGAAACTAAGTTGGCAACTGACTTTTGTTGTCTTACTTGTTCCAAACTCTTCTTACAAATGTATTGATCTTCAATATGAATATACATTTTTAATTCATCCAGCCCCAATTGTTCTTTTAGTTTGTGCATGTCAATCTTAAAATAATTTCATTCAACAGGTAGCTTACTCAACACAAGATCAACAAAGAGATTATCAAAAGATTTAAGCTTTATGATATCTAGGAGCTATGTTTTGTCATTTTAATCAAAGTAAAATAGTTAGAAAGAGTGCACCTTAAAATCCTTTAAAGTATACCAAATCTTCTAACTTTTCAAAAAACAGTACTGCAGAGGTTAAATTTGTCAAATCTAACCCCAAAAATGAATCTGAAATGAACCAGTCGCTGGAGAAGACGCTGGAAAATGAACCAGTCGCCAGAGAAGATGCCGGAAAATGAACCAATCACCGTAAAACTACAAAAACTTCCAACGGCTATATCTCCTTCGTCTAACCTCCGTTTTACGCAAGTGACTAATCAAAATGATCGTCTCGACGAGTAGAACAAAACCCACAAAGTTTCAACTCATGAAATTAGCTAAAATATTCGAAATTTGGACTCAAAGGTTGAGACAACAGAGTTTTCAAACTTAGATCTCGGTCAATCCTTCCATCAAAACACGAAAGTGATCACACCCTTGAGTTCCTCTCGATGAGATCTTCGAAACAACACCTTACCCCCTCAAATCCGATACACAAAGCTAATACTTCAAGATTGTTGGAGGTAAGGGGTTTGAGAGAGAGAAGGGTTTAGTATTGGGTACTTGAAGTATTACACCAAGAGACATCATATGTGGAATGCTCAACAGTGTTACCTCCAACTTAGGGAAAACCCGTAGTAATATAGCAAGCTATTGGGCTCCAGCCCATATGGGTCATTATAACCATACAATAACTTATTAGGCTTGTATGTAAACATATTAATATTTAATATATATTGTTAAATATATTCAACAATAAAGAATACAAAAAAGTGCCTAAATTGTAAAGCACATAGTTGAAAAGCTTTAGACCTCCTCCTTGTGGCAAACTCGATAACATGAAAAGAGAAATATTATCAGTCCATCCAAAAAGCAACGACAATATTTGCTTCAAATCCCACACTGAGCTATCCATATTTTAGTTGTATACACTCATACTAGCATGCAACTTGCATAGTCAATTATATGCATATTTGGCAAGAAAATTTAGATGGGTTTCATTCATTCAACAAGGACAAGATCATGGCTCTTAAGACAAAGAATTGGGGAGTCCTCTGAAAACATCAAGTATAGGTCCAAGTAGAATCTTAAAATAGAATCTATGACTTAGATGATTTGGTTTGTGAAAAACTTGGAGCTATGATGATGCATGAATATTTTTATCTGACTCCTTTAGGCAAAAGTAGTTTTCTCAATCGTATGTTAATATAAAAATTAATACCAAAAATAAAATTATATATCATTCAATGTAAAGGAGGAAATTTTATCTATCTACTTCCTAGCCTGATTGTGAACCCAAAACAAACATCTTAGGTGGCTTTTCTAAGTCAAAACCATTACAACCAAAAAGAAACTAAGTCCTAAATGATTTCCCAAAGCACATATTAAAACCTAGTGTTTCCTCCCTTCGTCGCTTACTTTTATATCACAAAATGTTTCAACTGCTAATCTTCTATTTCCAGCAACTCTACACCCGATAGGTCCAAGCGTTCTCTCAGAAACTTGAATAGAGCATTTATCCTTGCCAATGCATTGCTGCAAAGAAAAGAAGAAAATGTAAACAAAAAAAAAAAAGCTATTAGGCATTTCTTTATCACTCTTTTAGGCACCATTTTACCAAATGGATATAGAAGAAATTAAATGGCATGGCATGACTCATTACCGCTTTAATGACTGATTTATATAAAAGTTTGGTTTATAAAATCAAATCAGAAATTCAATCTTATCCAATAAAAAATTTTGATTTTCCTATTTTTTTATCCTTTGATTTTCGATTTATTTGATTTTTTATTTTTGGATTGATTTTTCGGTCTATATTAGATTGGATCGGTTTATAAACATCTTTACTATTTAGTATGAGGAGTTTCAACATATCAAACGGACCATAAGAAAATTCTTCTCCTTTATCATTTTGTTTACCTAGAAAATGACGTGGATACTACTCTCCTTTTGTTCTTTAGTTGCTGAGTGGTGTCTCTTGTCATATTGATCCATATGATCTTGATTTCATGTGTGGGATCATGAGTGTAATTTCCCCCAACTTAGACATGAAAAACATTTAAGTCGTTTCTTTGTCACTTATTTGATCAATTCTTGAGCTATTCAATCAAATTTTTACTATGTCAGTTTCTTTAATTTGTATCATCAAAATTGCTAGTTTATTTATTTATTTATTAAATTAACTCTCAAATGATCCAATTTTTCATCTGTCATTGAACCAATGCACTCATTTCCATTTTAGCCAACAGACATATCCCCCCAATCACACCCTTCATGAAGGGGTGAACATTGGACAAGTTTGGACAAGAAAACTTGGATCCGATGACATGAAAAAATCAGGCCCACCACCAACACTTCCTGAAAAACTCGATAAGCATGCACCTTATTCATAAATGGAGTTAGAGATGAAGCGTTGAGGTGCGACGGCAAAGGGAAGGTGAAGATGTGGTGCTTAGATGAATGAAGATTGAAAGATAATGGAGCTTTAAGAATATTTGCTGGAAAAAAAAAACGATGGGCACCACTAATGCTTACGATAGAGTTGAAGAAGCTAAAAAAGCATGGTAAAATTTTAAAGGGAAGAAAAATTACAACTCTTTCAATAGATAGACGGAGTCTAGCATACAAAACCCTTTGCGCAACATGCGTGAGTTAGATTTTTTTTTTCTTTTTTCCTATTATTTACCAATTTGTCCTTAGTGGTTCTGAGGCAAAAAATTCTCCCCACTCCTCTGATGCACACCGTCGACAGCGAAATATCATAATCATACACGGCGATTTAAAAATGATCTTAAAATACATTAAGAAATTGGTGTTGAACACCCTCCATCACGCTCCTCTTCTCGTTGATGAACTCCACTGCGGTATGCAAGGGTTCCACCACGAAACTCGTCACTTCTGATTTGGGTAAATCACCATATCTGTTTGCAAATTTGGTTTGGATAAGTCACCAGATATGTTTGCAGATATGATTTGTGTAAATCAATAGATTGGATGAAAGGAGAGCACGGTTGTAGGAAACCTCGCTCATGGTTGTGCGTCATGGTGTCATGATTGTCTATGACGACAACATGGTCTTCTCCAACAGCCTCGTGGTTACTTGCAGTTGTGTAGTCATCTGTGACAACATGGTGGGTTTCACTATTATTTGTGGTGATGTGACGATGGTTCTTCGAGTAAGAGGGTGGAGAGCTTGCCCGAGGACGAAAGGATGGGAGGGTAGAAAAGTAACCAATGAAAGAGAAGATTGAATCAAGGGCAAATAGGAAAAAAAAGAATAGGTAAACTTAATAAAAAAAGGAAAAAAAAATCTGAATCATCTATTTTGTTTAACATTTAATCTGACAATCCACAACATCCTAACTATTTTTTCAAACTCAAGCGCGGTACACAGGAGTTTCACTTTCATATGCTAGACTCCATCCAATAGTTATGAGTAATGTGTTTAGGGAGCGACAAAGAAGCGTGAAGTCCAACGTAGTCTTTGAGGCCTAAGATAGTTTTTAAAATTTTGAAAGAAATAAAAGTAAAATCTTAATGTTATTTGGTCATGTACGAATTTCAATGGATGTTTTTCCTCCAACACGCACCTTCCTGAATTTAATTAACATACCCAATGCCAGCACAGTTCTACAGATCCACAGAAACAATATACTGACCCTCTACCAGTTGTGGCTTGTTTATTGCTAAAAACATTTATTCTCTCCACACGTCTACCTACCTACCTACCTACAAGTACTTAAGAGGCGCATATATATGATCCATAGAACGTTAATAACTCTACACTGAAATCATCTGCCAGAGAGTTTGGCTTGGGACTATAGCAGGGAGGAGGCTGGGAATCGCTGACATTCGCATAATCTAGGGTAAGGGTCGGTGACCAAGTAATCAATAGCGCCTACCACCAGCCGTTGACAGAAGAACTCGATTTGGTTTCTTTCCCTTCTTCCCCAACTCATTTGTCTTTGGTGCATTCGAGCTTATATTAGATTCTGCTCTTGATGTAACATCGGAGTATGATTGTATCTCCCCATTTCTCAAACCTACAGAATCACAACAGTTAAGAGCATAACATTTTCGGGCATTTAGAGCACCTCGTTTCTTCAGTTATATTAATAGCACAACAAATTTGGGCAAGCAGAATATATCCAATTCCATAAACATATAATACCAGTTGTGACAGAAGAATCAGCGGTTGTGTTGTTATTATGCAGACTACTAGTTTCTTGAATTTGTAAGGATGGAGAATCGTGAGCAGCAGCAAACCCGAGCCTAGTAACATTTGAGAATGATTTTCTCTCCCTAGCTAAGGGAGGACTTGATATAGTTGAATTTCCAAGGGCTAAACAAAAACACAAATACAAAAATTATATACACCATAGCACATCATTACCTGCAATAAATGAAAAGTAAAATGGAAGAGAAGGCAGCCTGAATAACTGCAATAAATGAAAAGTAAAAAGGAAGATAAGGCAGCCTGAATAGCCATAAGGCCTGAGTACAATAATGGAAATTAAGACATACAACACACATAATTACAGCATACATAATCATTAATTTTCTCACACAATAAAGTATTTCCACAATAGCAAGATTTCTAGAGGTTCAACATTAGGCCCAAAGGAAGTCCACGACAATGGCTGGTAATATATACTAAATGAGGAGAGGGTAAATTGGGCAAAGACAAGGAGAAACCATTATGGGGAGTGGAGAATGTCAAGGAATCTATTGAGACGGTTGGGAAGAGTCAGGAGGAGGTCCCCTCAGTAGAGGTGGTTTTTTAGTGTGATCATCAACAGTATGAAGAAGATGGAAAGAAGGATATCCAGAAGAGACAAAACTTAGATGCAGTTTTAGGTGCTTTTGGTATTATTCTCCAATCAAAATTGGAGTTTCACCTCAATACGCAACATAACAATTAAAGGTCAGCATCGATAATCGAGGTGAAACTCTAATTCTGATAGGAAAGCAATACCAAAAGTACCTAAGGACGACATCAAAGTTTATCTATCCAAAATTGAGTATTCCTTTGGTACTATGCCTGCAGCTAGTCTGTCTCTCAGGAGTCTCTCCTGGTGATTTTGTTCCTTGTTCTTTATTTGTGTTCAAGTTCTGTACTATTTCCATTTTGGAACTATCTCTAACAATTACCCTGCCTCAAGGGATTGCTGATAAATTACAGCAGAACCTTTATCCTAACAACCAAGTTCCATCTTCCAACATCCAAAAAGCAGATTACCTTCAAAGTCATCCATGGAGAATGTTGGAGGATCATTGCGAGAAGTAAACTGATGACTTAATGATATGGGAAGAGAATAAGCAGCAGTAGCTTCAGCTTTTATTTTTTCCTTCTTTTCCTAAAAACAAGAATATAACATAATTCCAGCAACATGAGAAATCACATTCCAAAATATTTGGATATCAAAACAAAAAAATATTATCAATATAAGGCATGTGATAACATAAAAAGATCAAAGTACCAATGCAATTAGAAGGCTATGGCCCCCATTTCAATGCATAAAAGAAGTTTCAGAACCCAGGTTCAACTGTAATCTAACAAGAAACGGCCTCCAGATTCAGAAACCTAAAAGATAAGCTTGCAAAACCCTAAAGCTTCGTCTGGTCCAACCCTGAGAAGATTTCCTTCACACACAACCTCCCCTACTTACACACCAGACAAAAAGACTTACAAAGGAAGCATATAATGAATGGAAAAAGTTGATAAAATCAGCTCTCCAAGAGAAATTTAATTCCACAAATATCATATCCTTTTTTTATACACATGTTAAGGGTATAATATTATGAGTCAAGGCCAAAATCATACAGGACTCCATGAAATCTACATAAATAAAATATGATGGGCTACATGGATACCTTTTTAGCAAGTTGCTTCCTCTGATTTGCACGCTTCTTGATTTCATCCATAAATGGGGCAAATGCTTCAGGAGGCAACATCTCACTCAAATCAACTTCACAAAGCTGAAAAATTAGCAAACATCTATTATGAACCATCAAAAAATATCTTGGAAGTATAAAACTCTTTTAACACGCACCTGAAAGGTTGTGGTTAATGGAAAATGACTAAGGAATCGATACCGCCTCCTGGTGGCCTCAGACTGAGTAACTGTCTCCAATTGTAGGATCCTTCCACTTATTCTGCAATCAGTATACATTGGTCAAAAGGATTTAATGATAAGTAATGCTCCTCAAAATAGAAAGATGTCCATTCAAGATCAAGACATAAACCATAAATACAGATTTTCTAATCATCACCAACTAATATCCTCAGACAGTCAGACCTACATTTGAAAAGACAAATGCTACCACTACTACTAGTACTATTGTAGACCTTGACATATATGATGAAATGGATAAAAATTAAAGCAAAATCTATTGAAAATATTGTCTTTGATAGAGCCCAAAGGTGATTGGTCCATGAAGCCAATGGCCCTAGTGGATTAAGGCTTCATGGTTAATTGGTTATTGTTGGTGTAACTTCTCATAGGTGTTTCTCACTGATTTTAATTGTTGAATGTGTTTCTGTTACGCAGAAATTACAAACAAAACTTCATTTGAATTGAATGCCATCTTTTTAGTCTGTAGCTGAGGTTCAATTCTATATTGAAATCCGTTGTACATGTTATAAGGATTGGCATTAATAGCATACTAGTGAAAATGTGAAATCTTACTAGTTTGTGTGGCATTTATCTTCTTTTGCAACAGTGGACTTGTATATAAATAATATTAATGAGATTAGAGGTCCTTGTTGTATGGTGCATATAAGTTTATTAACCAAAATAGAGACTTGACAATTCATTTTATAGCTTAAAATGATAAAAAGGTTATGCATTATGCCAACATTATTTGACCTTAAGCCCACCAACACACATTTTCCCACTTTCTAAGCATATAGGAGAAATAAATTTTGACTTCGTCCAAACCTGTGAGGAAGCATATCATAGCTCCCATAATGGTGAAGCAAACACTTCATGTTCAGAGGATGAAGAATTAGATGCTGACCATCAGCAGCCTGAAATAGACAAGCATGGTAAGTGGTAACAACCAGATGTCACCATTAAAGCTGGTTTAAGCATAAAACATTCAGGGATTCCTCAATGAAACTAAAAGCAGAAATTCCACATAACAACTGGGAGGGTCTACGAGATAAAAGGGTTTAGGATAGCTAGGTAGACATAATCTGACATCAATAGATAATTAAAGTTCAAAGTTAACATTTTGCCAGTATGGGCAACCAAGCCACGCTTATATCAGCATCCACTCACACAACCTGCTCAAAATCTAAAACTGATGACTTTGGAATAACAATTCATCTTTAGATTACATCGGTTAATGAAAAATATCAGAGTCGGTGATACTCTAAGTATAGTATTAAAAGCAGCTCAAATATTCCACTTGTGATTAGAGCTTTTATGAATAACTATGCTCTCAAGTGGTCAAAGTCTAGAGATCCTATTTGGACACGGCCTCAGTGTTATGTTCACAACTAGAAAATTCTCTCCCCCCATTAATGATATTGTTACAAAACAATCATAAGGTAACAAGAAAAATCAGTAAATATAAAAGGGAGCAGTTGTGAGACCAACATTGAATGCTGTGAGAGTAATGTAGGTTAGCTAGCCTTAATGATCTTCAGATCAGAGCCTTTTTTTTCACTTAACTTTCTTTTCCAAGAAAGCTGATGTGCAGTTCTTTATTTGTCTTGAAGTACAATTTAAGAGCAGCATACTAAGAGAGTTATGACCAATTGTTTGCAGAGCAATGCTATTATTGTATGCCAATAATACTCAGTCAGAGATAGAGACAAACTAATCAAGTTACCAGTGCTGCTGTTATATTCCATTCCTCAGTTTAATCTGAAAATTTCCCATACACTTTAGTTTTGTTATTTTATGCTCCAGCTCTATAGAGGAATAGTTTAAGAGTGAATGGAACCTCTCATTTGAAATTTTAACACGACCTCAATGGAGCTCTGTCAAATTTGTTAATGTTGATGAAGAGAGAGATACCCAAAATCTCCAAATGACCTAATCATGTCAAAACCTAACAAAACATTCCCAGTGTAATACTATAAACATCTACCATACAAAACTCATTTAAATAAATAGATAAAATTAATTAGACTGATTCTCAGATCTCATACTTCTTGTTCCTTCTCAAAAACAACTTACAAGTAACATGTTATAATGTACTCTCAACATCAAAGCTCAATCCATCTCTTGAATTATTTCAGATTTCAGAACCATGAAGACAGTTTCTGTCTTCTCCAGATTTAACCTATAACTCAGCTGTTACTGTTGTCAATAACATGGTACAGCCGGTTGCCTTCAACAGATGCTCATTTTGATTTTTCTTAAGATTTTTATAGGAGAAAGAATACTAGGTCACTGTTCTCCACCAAGTTGGTGGATAACAAGGGGTTCATTTCGATTTCACCCATAAATTGAACTAATTGAAAAACATAAGCGCATAATGATATCTCACGCGTAACCTCTACTGCACAACTGGTCTCCATTCCATCCTTCCCCTTTCCATTTTTCTGTGTCTTAACATTTCCTCCCATTCTCTCTAGTTGATATTTGTTTTTAACTGATTTTAATAGAAATGATTCTGAACTGTTTAACATAATTAATTATTGTGATGTGTGCCCAAATAAGGGTCTGTTTAGAAGAACTTATTTACATCTGATTTAGGCTTATGATACATCTTATAAGCACTTGTGTAAATATTTGGCAAAACTTATGAAAAAGCGTATGATATGTACATAAATTTTCAGCTTTATTCAATACACTCTCTTGGACAACTTATAAAAGCAACTTAGAACTTATGAAACAATTTAACCTTATTTCCTCTTCAATTATTAAAAGTTGAAACAAATTATACACAAATGCTTGCATGATAAGCATTTGTTCAATAAGCACTTAATTAAGTTGTTTACTCAAACACACCCTAAATATCAACAATATATTCTTATTGGAACATATGCCAAAGTGGGAAGAATGAACTCTGGCATCTAACCAAAGAGGCACTAAAACTTCCAAATATATCCCGAGTGTAAAACAGTAATATAGCTAATGTCTTCATACATCTTTACAAACCCTTATAATCCTAATCGATCCTCAGCCAAGCCCATGATTTTCAAAACACAAAGTTGTCTAAAAAAAGTCTTACTACATGATGTTAAATTGCTCCATATAATTTCTAACATAGACACACTCATTTCAAACAGAAAATTATGAAGCAAGAAACATGGGATACATAACACAAATCTAAAACCAACTGTCATAACTCAAAGTTACCTGGTAGAAACTGTATGAATCATTTTCCTTAACATCTCCAACAACACCACTTGAATGCCTTTGAATATCGTTTTTCTCCTCATATGAAGAAGATAAATTCATTTCCTGCTCTATTAATTCTTTCTCCACATCCAACTTTTGATCCAAACAGACTCCAGCAGTTGACTTATCCAACATCATAACCTTATTTTGATCAAGGAAATCAGAAGAGGAAGTTCTTGATCCATTAGAACAGTTTTCATCGTCACTATCCATAGAATTTGCAACTGTTGATGGTATCTGATGTTCGCAATCAATAAGCTTAGAAGATTTTTCACTGTCATGAGACCTGTGCTCACTCCAATACCGCTTCCTCTGTTCTAATTGTTGCATTGCAGCACAAACATAAGGAAGCTTCTCCAGGTCATCAACAAGATCTGAATCAGCTCTGGCTAGCCAACCATCTAGATCGGATATTGCATGTCTCACCGAGAGATCTAAATCTGATGTAAGAGTGAACTTAGAAAAGGGATCACAGATATCTTCATTGGCACGTGATGTGATATTTGTCTCTTGTTTATTTTTAAGTGACAGAGTAAAGGAATCCTTTTTCCGCGTTAAAAAGGTGAACTCAACATTATCTCCTACTCGATACTGTTTGACATTTGTGATGTGTACCGTATATAAATCCTTGGCAGATATCATCACAAAGCACAAAGGACACCTTTTCCAGCTATCACCTTTGTGATCCTTTTCACCCATCAATAAGTACTGTAGAATACATGGGAAACAGAAAATATGTCCACATGAGGTTATCTGCGGACACAGGGGATTCTCCAAACAAATTGGACACTGAACTGAAAAAGGGGTCAAATATGTCACACATATAATATCTTCCCACTGCAACATTTTATCTGGATCCATCGACTCAGTCAAATAATTTCCCGAACCTAGTACCGTGAACTTGTAATTTGCCTGCAAAAACAAATCTTTGTTGTACGGCTTCCTCTTCCGATACCTTCTTGTTGTAGGGGGAGGAGGAGGACCCCGTGGTTGAGAACGGGATATTGGGTCATATTGAAAATTCAGCAAGTAGTTCCCATTCACCGTATGAGCTTTTCTCCCCGGCAAAGGGGCACTTCCATGAGAACTGACGGACCCAGGAGTTTGTTGATTTCTATTATAAGAAACTGTTCCTGTTCCCATTCCAGTCCGTCTTGCCCCGTGACTCCTAGAACGTGTTCTAGAGTTTTGTTGAGGTGAAACCATCACTCCACTTGGAGACCCTACTTCTGTCACCTAAAACGCGCACAGGAGAACAAAAAGTAACCGACAAACACCCACACACAAAGACACAAACACGTAATTCTAGTATTCTACACTTCTATTAAGGCCATAAGCTCCCACAAACTAAGGAATACAATATAAAATACTACCTTTCCGGAAGATCCACCAGAATCTTGAGCAGCTGAAGACGATAAACCTACCGAAAAAATCGAACCACTAAATCAGTTAATCAAGCAGAACACCAAATAACGAAAAACCATTTAAACACCCAAACCCACACTCTCCAATTTAGACAATTAAATCCCCAAAACAAAATAAAGCAATTAAACACCACAATTTCGCACAGAGCAGTGAACCAAATTACATAGAGAATTGAAAGGGAAGGGAAGAGATCGAGGAGCGAACCTGGGGTATCGGAGATCCGGAGAGATCCGAAAGCGAGGTTGATTGGTGAGGGGGAAAGAGAAGAGAAGGGTTGAGGAATAGGGTTTCCGAATCCATGTTGGGGATTAGGGTTGGGAGATGGCGCAGAGGAAGAAGACGAAGATGCCGCTTGGGTTTGTGAGGGCAAGATGGACATGAAAGTTCTGGAAGGAGGGGTTTGGGGTTGCTTCGTAGGTTCAGCTTCTATTCTGCTTTACCAAACCATGTCGAATGTACTTATAGTGTTGTATCTTCGCTGCTCCGTGTTTATCTCTGCCGCATCGGGTTTTTACTGGTTTATTTATTTATTTATTATCATAATATATGTAAAAATCGCAATTTCTCTCATAACTTATATTTTTAAGTTGTAAAAGATTTTATAATTCAGTTTAATCTTTTTAAAAAATTAATTTTAAAATCATAATATTTTTCTTAATTATTACTATTTCAGTTAAGTTTATTTTTTAACAAACTTCAAAATCGTATGAGATTTATTCTTGTTTTAAGAAGTCGTATATTTATTTATGACTTTTAATATTTTTATATTTTTAATATGGCATTTCTTTTTTTCATTTATATTTTTAAAAAAATTATAAATATTTCTTTAGCTTAATTATTTAAATATAAAAGTATTTTATTTTTTTAGTTTGATTTAATATTTTATATATTTTTATATGTCTGTATTTAATATTGTTTTATTTAATATATTTTTCTAATTTTTATATTATTTTATTTTGTTTTTTTATTAATTTTTGCTATATTTAATTTTTACTATAGGGTATTTTTGGTCATGTTAATATACTTAGAAGGTGTTGTGGGATGCTGCACGATTTAAAGTCTTAACATGTGACACAACTTTAAAGTTGTGTTTAGCTTTTAGGATTTTAAAAAAAATTATATAAATTTTAGTAATATAATATAATAAAAATTAAATATAGCAAATTTTAATAAAATATTAAATAAAATCATATAAAAAATTTAAAAATATTAAGTAAAATAATATTAAAAATCATAAAAAATATTTAATAAAAATATATACAAAATATTAAATCAACCTAAAAATTTAAAATTAATTTTATGTTAAATAATTAAATTAAAAAATATTTATAATTTTAAAAAAATATAAATTAAAAAAAGAAATACTAAATTAAAAAATGAAAAAATATTAGAAGTCATAAATAAATTTATGACTTCTTAAAAAAAATTAGACATCACAAAGTCAAAAAAAATTCCATACAACTTTGAAGTCATGACAGTTAAAAGATAAACATACTAAAAAAATATTACGACTTTGATTTAAAAAATCAAAAATTTAAATTTGTTACAATTTAAAAGTCATAAATTTAAAAAAGAATTAGAAAAAAATAAGTCAGAAGTTATAACTTTTAACTTAAAGTCATAACAAATGGGGATGGTCTTTATACACCAGCTATATGTCTAATACACCATTCAAAAAAATTTAAATGACAAAAATAACTTCAGTTGTTATAAACAGTTGGAAGCAAGGGAAGATGCATAATACGTAAGCTTTTGTTGGTGCTTTTGTTGGTGTTTGAAGAAGGATTTTTGGTGGTGTTGTATGCGTTGGTCGCGGCTGGTCGTGGGTAGTTTTGGGTGGTCGTGGAAGATGGTATCGTTGTTGGGTTCGTCGGAAGGTGTTCTGGTGGTGGTGTTGTGCCTGACGTAAGTTTCGTAGCATATACGGATAATCTATGTAGATTAAACAGATTACACAATCCGTAAATGTCACATGATTCGTATGAAATATACAAATTGCATAATCTGTATAACCTATACGGATTAATCAATCCGTATTGGTTATACAGATTATGCAATTCGTATGAAATATACGGATTAACCAATCTGTACCGCATGATTAATATTTAAATAAATATTAAATAAATATTAAAAAATGAAATTAATTATTAACAAAAAAATGTGATGAAAATGTATATTAGTTGTAATTTATGAATGCAGTAGTCTGTTGGTTTGTTTTCATATTCATTTTTTGTGTTGACTTGCATAAAAAAATTAATTAAAATGATGAAATGTGTATTACAAAAAAAATTGTTTTAGTGTTAAAATTTAAATTAGTTGTATTTTGAAAATAGGCTATTTAAAAGTTTGTATTGAACATTTTATTTTATTGTTTTAATTTGTAATATATAGGATTTGTTTATAATATGCCTGTAATGTGGTTAAATATTATTATAATGTGTTTAATTTGTTACTGATTTAAATTTATTATAATTTGTTAAGATGGACAACAATGAGTGGATGTATGACAATATTCTGTCGGAAGAAATAAATATGAATGAAGATATCGAGATGAACTAAATGCGTTTGAAAATAATGAATGTTCAGTTAATTGTTCTGCAGCTTTTATGACTTCTGAGGTATTTATATTAATTTTGCTTTGGTAAAAGTTGTTAAATGCATAATTTATGGATGTTAAACATTTGTTTTTGGTTTTTATAGGTGTTTCCTTCCCATGAGGATGTATTAAAATGGGCTCGAACTATTGCATATCAAAATGGTTTTGTAGCTGTCATAATGAGGTCGAACATGTCAAATGGAAAGAAGGGAAGGACATCATTTGTTTTAATGGGTTGTGAAAGGAGTGGAAAGTATCGAGCATTCAATAAAGGTAGGGTACCTACTGTCACTAGCACTAGAAAATGTAATTGTCTGTTTAAGCTACGAGCCAAACCAGTTCCTGGAGGTGAAGGGTAGATGGTGGAATTATTATGTGGCACTCATTATCATGCTATGGCAAATTCATTATGTGGACACCCATATGCTGGACGACTAACAGAGGAAAAGAAGATTATTGTTGCTGATATGACTAGGTCAATGGTGAAACCAAAAAATATTCTTCTAACTTTGAAGGAACATAATCCCAATAATTGTACATCTGTGAGGCAAGTAGTGAATGCGGATATACATACCATACCCGTATGAGAGAAGGTAAATCTGAATTGCAACATTGAAACTTCTTGAACACGACATGTATATTCATTGGCATAGAGTGAAGGATGAAAATGTGATACGTGACTTGTTTTGGACACATCCGGATGCAGTGAAGTTGAGCAATTCATATCATGTTGTTTTTTTGATAGACAACACTTACAAAACAAACAGGTATAGACTTCCGTTACTTGACATTGTTGGCGTGACTCCTACTGGGATGACCTTCTCAGCTGCATTTGCTTATTTAGAAGCCGAGCGCATTAATAATGTTGTTTGGGCCCTAGAAAGATTTAGAGGAATTTTTTTGAAGAGACAAATTTTCCCACATGTCATTGTCACCGATAGAGATGCAACATTAATGCATGCAGTGAAAATTGTATTCCCTGAGACTACCAATTTACTGTGTCGGTTTCACATTAATAAGAATGTGAAGGCAAAATGTAAAACATATGTCCGACAGAGTAACGCATGGGACTATGTCATGGAAGCCTGGGGGAGTGTTGTGGATTGTGATAAGGAGACTCAGTATGATGATTGTGTTACAAAGTTTGAAGTTGCATGTTCGCCATGGCCAACGTTTGTTGATTACGTGAAAGACACATGGTTGAATCCACACAAAGAAAAATTTGTAAAAGCATGGACAAGACAAGTCATGCATTTGGGTAATACGACAACTAATAGGTATAAAAATCTTTAAATTTTTTCAAATTGTTAAGTGGATAACGATATATGTGGGGGATTGTTGCTTACTTTAATCATAAACTGCATGGTAGAGTCTGCCCATTGGGCCTTAAAGAGACTATTGCAAAATAGCGTTGGAGATCTTTGTAGTGTATGAGAAGCAATGCACAACATGTTGACTTTGCAACATAGTGAGATAAAGGCATCTTTGGAGAGAAGCACGCATGTGGTCGGTCATGTGTTTAAAGTAACGTTGTACCAAAGACTTATTGAGAAAATCTCAAGGTATGCGTTAAACCAAATTGCTGCGGAGTATGAGCGAGTTCATTATGCGGGTAAAAACAAAGGTCGTTGTGGATGTTTGATGAGAACTGTGCATGGCCTACCTTGTGCATGTGAGCTAGCAAAGTATGACATTGGGTGCATATCGCTTGAGACAGTTCATGTGTTTTGGCAGAGGTTAAGTTTTGAAGATCAAGGTTTTGATGACTGCGAGGTCGACATAAGTAATGAGAAGGAAGCCATAAATTTGCGCTTTCAAAAGCTTGACTTGTGTGGCAAAGTGACTTTAAAGACAAAACTGAAAGAACTTGCATTTCCTGACATCAATTCAATGTGTTCGCCTCCTGAGAAGGTTAAAACAAAAGGTGCTCAAAAGAAGCAAGTATCGCAACAAGAAAGATCCACTAAGCGGGAGCCATCTTACTGGGAGTATGTCGACGAATTACATTCTCAGCAAAATAGCTGTTCCACACCAAAACAGCCAGCTTCATCGTCTCATTAGCACACTACGACAAAGAGGAACATGCCTATCCTAGATCAATTCCATACATCTATGCATGATTTCATTCTAAACATTATTGATGTTAAAGCTGATGGTAATTGTGGCTTTCGTGTAATTGATGCCTTACTAGGATATGGTGAAGATTGGTTGTCTTTGGTACGCAATCATTTGCTGAAAGAACTTTCACAATGGTCAGCCGAATACACAGGTTTGTTTGGTGGCTTTGATAGATTTGAGCACTTAAAACGGTCCCTACTTGTTGATGGATTGTCAAAGGTAAACTATTTGTTATGTTAGTGGTTTGAAGGTTTTTTTAATTTACTTATAGTTTGTACTGTTATTTGTTACGTACAGGTAACCATTGACAAATGGATGGATATTACCGATTTGAGATACGTAATTGCATCAAGGTATAACATCATCCTTGTTTCTCTGTCACTGGCACAAAGCATGACGTTTTTTCCTTTGAGAAGCCAACCGCCTAGAGATCCCCATGTGCATCGCATTTTATGTATTGGTCATGTCTACGGTAACCATTTTGTGCAGGTACATAATTCAAAAATTGTGTCATTTGGTAGCCTGTGCAGATAAATGTGTAGTTGACGATATTCTTGTAATTATTTCAGGTTTTATTGGCAGATGGGTGTCCTATGCCGTCAACTGCTTTGTTATGGCAAAGACACTGCTATAGTGTTGCAAGAGAATGGATGGTCCCATATTCCATGTCGACCTATCTGATGACTTGACATGATTTTTTAATCGGAATAGGTGATTGTTGGTTAACATTTTGTATTCCCTTACACTTCCTGAGAAACTTCCCAAGAGGTCACCCATCCCAAGATTGCTCCAAGTCAAGCACGCTTAACTGTGGAGTTCTTATGTTATGGGCTACCGAAAAGTAGATGCACCTTGTTGGTATAGATAGTACCTATTAAATCCTTTAAGTTATCCTCAACTGTACAGTCCCATACCTGCACAGCCTCTGGATCCCTCTCGTTCGGGTGTGTATTCGATTCATTCATGTACCCCTCCCGCTGGAAGCCTGCCAGGAGTCGCTCCTTGTCCGTGCCTCATTGCACTTGCGATCACTCCCCGCCCTCGTCAGCACCCGGGATGTTACATTATCCATCACAACACATTGTCTTATTTTCTAATTTATATATTAAGCAGTATTTGTTTATCATCAATTTTAGTTGTAAAAAATAAAAATTTAGTATGCGTAGACGCACACAAAGTAAAATACTAGGTAATTTTAATAGCCATTGATGCAAAACACAATTGTAATAGAAATAAAATACTGAAAGTAATCCAGTAATGTGTGATACAAAATGTCTGATGAAAACAGAATGTCAATACATAAAAGTTATAAAGTCAAAATATGCGTCAAGGTACAATCACAAGTCGCCTTCTCCATTATCATGTGTCTCCTGCCACCTTCTGGTCCGTCTCTGCCGCACATACACAAATCCTTCGTTAGTCACGGAACGTGCTATACGCAGTAGCCGCTCAACTGCGCTGTATGCATTAGATCCTGCAGCCACCATGTGCATGTCTATCATTTCCTGCAATCCTTCTGCCAACCTTTGGTAGGTAGCCTGACACAATAAATTCATCGCATTTTAATCACAGTTCTAGTTAATTACTTAAAATATATGCATTTTAAAGGAATAGGCAACACAGTTTTATACCACAACATGTATAGGGTCCTCAGATGAAGGTGGAATAGGTGATGGGTCCTCAGTATGTCGATGTGGAGGATCTGGAAAAATTTCAGGTTGAGTTGGAGGGTGTCTAACAGGATCACCTATCTGTGAAGGTGTCATAAAAGGATGAGACACCCGATAAAACCACTGCAGATACCCAAGGACTGCCTGACTGGGATATGTAACCTCCAGTGTGTTCGAGGCTAGATGGTCGCCAAACTGCATCCAGTGTTCATCGATTTCATCGGTCGACGGGGATCCAATCGGTTGGGTTTGTGGAATTACCTGAACAAACCCAAACTGTCTAGCCACCCTATTTGGTAAAACTCTGACCACTACCCGTCCACATCGGATATATCAAGAGAATAAGCATATTATGTCAAACTCTCTATGCGCACGGTGATCGGCATATGGAGCCCAGCATACATCATCCATGACTAACCTATCTAGTCTCCGATGATAGGTGCTAAGCGGTAATGCCTTCTCAATCCTCCACCGACGCACTCATGGTTGTCTCTCCTGGTAGGAGCGAGCTGTAGAGACATTTCCAACTGTTAGGAAATGCTCATAAATCCAACACTATAAAATAAATTATACATCGACAACCCCTTAGTATGAAAGTCATATCAAATGTAAGGTTTGTAATAAGCATGTGACTATGTCAATGAATTACCTGCAACAACGTGACATAACCGACAAGATGTTTGTCGTGATGCAAGCATGCGTAGTTGAGACTAGCATACATATGAACCAGAGCAGCCAAACCCCAAGCATATCCCCCTGCACGGTCCAGATCACGAAATGCCTCCAAGAATACCACACTGATATGTGTGGCACTCTTGTTGGCAAATAGAGTGCACCCAACCAAGTGAAGCAAGTACGCTCTGGCCGCTAGTATCCACTGTTGTGACGCAACCTTCACAGCATATAAGTCTCGAAGCTAGGACAAACGTACATATGCCCCATAGCATTGCTCAGTCTCCGCTCCAGCTGTGTCTACAGATACTTTAAGCAATTCAACAAGGATATGTATGGCCTGCCCAACATCAATAGTCTTGAAGGATAACATATCTCCTACTATGGGTAGAAGCAAGAGGGATGCGACATCGTCCAATGTGATACTCAACTCCTCCACAGGTAAAGGAAAATTGTTGTCTCTGAGTGCCACCTCTCAATGAAAGCCGATAGCAATCCCCTGTCTCCGATGTCGATAAAGTGGCTAATCAAATGGGCCAAAGCCGTGCCAGCAACTAAACCTTCAATCTGTGGTGCAGGGCGTCCAAATTTCTGAACTTTTCTTCCATGAGAGGCCAGTTTCAATTCAGCCCGTTCCTGCAAACATATATGAGTCACAGTCTGATGACTAAAAAATAACTTCACTTTGTTTGTAAATAACAAATATAACTACTTGTCCTTCCCACACTCGAAGAGCTACATGTTCAGCGTACTCCATTAAGACTAAACAGTCCTTCAGACCACCTGGAAATGATGGAACCTCATCACCTCCATCATCCATGGCAGGAATAACTTCCTCAACAAAATGGTCCTGAACAGCAAGCACCTCATCAATAGCATCCCCTACATGTCAGTCCGGTGCCTGTGGCAAGTCATCCACAACTGCACCTGCACTTTGTCTTCTGGCTGATGCCGTAGGCCTTTGAAATTCAGTGGCCACCTCTTCATTCCCACTGTCTCTGGCAATCCCTCTGTCTCCATCTCGCCCTGAACCGCGGCGCAAACCACCTCTTGTTCTAGCCATAACTTGTGGTACCATTTGCTAACTTCTTAGTCTAACAACATACATATCAAAGGAACCATTCAAGATATCCAAATAATCAATATATTAACATTGTAATCAACTTAGGTATTACAAATTTCAATCAAAGAAATAAAGTCACATTTCAATACCAAATATAAATAACATCAACAAAAAAGCCACATTTCAAAACTTGCACAAACATGCTCACCAAATCCATTACCAAATACATGAAGTTGGTTGACTTGTTGATTACATGAAGGAATAATGAAAGTTTGACCAAATCCAAAACTTATCCAGAATGTCATGCATGACCAAGTCAAACATCAATACCTTGTTTCTACAAATTACACCATTTCTATGTATCAAACCATGGGTTTAATCCACACTAAAAGAAAGCAACTTATTACAATGTTGTAGCTGCAAACCTCTTGTCCTTAAATTGGATTTTGTAACATTGGATTGTCCCACTCAAACTAGGATCTTCTCCAAATCAATCTCGATATCCACCCTTCATTCACTACTTGACCTATATTTGGTATAAACCATTCATGGTGTTGACAATTTGCAAATAAGCTAGGGTACTTGTGAGCCAAAATTTCCCCACCAATCCACTATCCAACCAAAAATAAAGTGTACCTAGGTCCAACCAATAAGTAATACTATAGTTCCTATACAACAATAATATTATAAAGCCACAATGATTTCCAACAGCTAAAACAAACATAAATGATCAATAACATATTTATTTTACATTCTACAAAGCATATGATTCAAAATTAAATCTATTTGCAATTAAATTTTTTAAAAAAAGCACCGTACGGATTAACAATCCGTAAACACGATACGAATTACACAATCCGTATGGTGTTTACGAATTAACCAATTCGTAAACACCATACTAATTGCTCAATCCGTGAGCACCATACAGATTAACCAATCCGTAAAATTGTGAAATCCATATGTTGCTCCACCAATTAGTTAATCCGTAAATACCATACGGATTATGTAATTCATATGGTGTTTACAGATTGGTAAATCCGTAAACACCATACGGATTACATAATCCGTATCATCCAAAATCCGTAGAAGGCGAAGAACCACTCATTGCGGAGGTCGGAAGCCAACACCAATCAACCACCATGACGCCTCAATGACCAACGACCACCAATCAACCACCAAGCTGAACCAAAATGCCAACGACTAAGGTGCGCCAAAGGGGAGAAAATCGCAGCACAGCAACAGCCACACCAGGTGAGGGAAGAGTGAACGAAAGTTCCAATGGCTACAACTATATAAGGGAGGGCTTTTTAGGAAATTCACTGTTCATAATTGGGTGTATTAGACATACGGCTGGTGTATAAAGACCATCCCTAACAAATGTTATAATTTATTTCTTTTTAATAATTTATTTAAAATATACTCTTAAATGATAATAAATAAATAAATAAAAATTCTGTCAAATAACAGAAAAGCCCTACCGCATCTTTGCCTAATATCGATATTAGTTTTACCGCCACCACCACAAGCCACAAGGTTCACTACACAACGCAATCAATTATTTTTCACTTTTTTAATCATTATTATTTGAATATTTGTCACCTATTATTATTATTATTATTATTATTATTATTATTATTATTATTATTATTATTATCATCAAACAATAATAATATTCTTATGGTCTTAATTAAAAATAAAAGAAAAATTATTTGAAAAATGAAAAATTACTAACTTTTTCTTAAAATAAAAATACTTAATAAAATATATTTTATTTTCTTTAATCAGTATTCTTAAAATTTTGTTAATATGATATTTTATTTTTCTTTAAATAATATTAGAAACAAATAATTGAAAAAGTTGTAGTGAATAAAAATATGTACATTTTTATTCAACATTTTTATAAGTTTTGTTATTAAATGAGTTAATATATTTTTATAAAACAAAATATATACTTAATAATGTGTAACAAAACTGATACATAGTTTTGTTAATAGTGATTTTTCGCGTTGTCGTTGTGATTCAATAGGCAATATTTATGCATTGTGTTAGAGCGAGCATTCATTTCCATGAAGTCAAATAAAAAATTTTAGATAGAAGTACCCATGTCCAGATTTTCCTCATATTGATGTGTTTTCATTCAAGCTTGAAATTCTGGAACGAATTCCTCTTTTTATAATTAATTTAATTAGAATTTACTAATGATGGACAAAATTTACCATGTCATCCTATCATATATTAACTTATTATTATGATAACTTTCTTGAAAATTAAACTTAAATATCTTTTTAGTCCTTTAAATTTGGATAATTATTTTTTAGTCCTTAAAAATTATTTTTATTAATCTCTCAAATTTTTGTATAACTTTTCGAAATTAACTTTTTGAAAATTTGAGGGATTAATAAAAACAAAATTTTTTTTATGGACTAAAATAATAATTATCTGAATTTAAAGTACTAAAAACATATTTAAGTCAATATATTTTTAGCTTATGATAAATTTTATTTTTGGTCTCTAATAAATTTTTATTTTATTTTTGGTCCTTAAATCACTTTGACTTCATTTTTGAAAGTGTTATCTAAACAAATTTAGAGAAAAAGTATTTTTTTTGTAGGGACCAAAAAGTTAAAATAATATTATAGATCAAAAATAAAATTCAAAACTTTATCGAGAACCAAAAATATATATTTAAGCCTAAAATAATATTTAAACTAATTTCTATATTGGTTAATGTTATACAAATTTACATTCACATAGGAAAATTAAACCCTAATATCCTTTTAAATTTCTTCAAAGGTTATAATGATGATTTTGTCATGTTTGCAAACAAAAAAAAAAAAACGGAGTTAAATGTCTTTGGTTTCATTATTTGTTTTCTATTTATTACATAATAGTTTCATTCTTTTTTACTATTTGGGTGAATCTTAGCACCATGGGTTAATTCTAGTTGTCATTTTTTTTACATGACATTGGTACGAATTATATGTTGTCGTAAGTAGTGACTAATCTTCGTTAGAGATTATGTGTACACAAAAGGTGGATATTCCCTTTTCAACATGGTTTATTCTTTATCAAGACAAAGATTTGAACCCTAAACCACTTCATCAAGAGACATAAGCCTATTAAATGTAATTCAAATACTAGTTAGTTAGTTAATATGACAATTAGTTACAAATTGTTATACATTATAAATAGTGTTGTTCATGTGTAAATCATAAATGTTTGATATCAATAAACTTTTGCTTTTATTGCAAGACTCTCTCAATAATAATTCCTTTTGTGAGTTTATTCGTTCTTGGACCTACAAGACTCCCTCCTATACTCCTCAACATAATGGGTTGGCAGAGAGAAGGAATTAGACTGTGCTTGATATGGAAAGAAGCATGTTGAAGGAGAAAGCTTTGCCAAATTCCTTTTGGGGTGAAGTAGTCTCTACTACAATATATGTGTTAAATAAGTGTCCAACCAAGAGACTAAAGGAGCTAGTTCCAAAGAAAGTGTGGACTAAGAGGAAACCAACAGTGAGTCATCTTAGGATTCTCGAATCACTATGCTTTCAGTCATGTACCTGATCAAAGGAGAAGAAAGTTACAAGATAAGATTGAGCCTATGATCCTAGTTGGCTACCATCCTACAAGTGAATATATAGGATGTATGATCCAGTGCAACAAAAAGTAGTTGTTAGCAGAGATGTTATTGTAGTTGAAATTGACTCTTGGGATTGGAAGAATAAGAGCAAAAGCCTTCCACAGATTCCTTCATTAGTATTGGATGAGTAACAAAATTAAACAAATGAAGAAGTGATCACTAAAACCAGTACGATTGAAAATCAACTTCAGCCTCAGAGATCGCAAAGGAATATTCAACTTCCACTGGGATTTGATGATCATGAAATGTTCCCAAACAATGTAATAAATGATGAAGGTAATCTTGTACACTTTGCTTTATTTGCTAACATTGAGGAAGCAATGAAGAATCAGGCTTGGAAAGAAGCTACAGTGGAAGAATTGAGACCCATTGAGAAAAATCAAACATGGGAGTTGATTAACTTACCCCCTAACAAGCATCCAATTGTTTTCAAGTGGGTTTACAAGTTAAAATTGAATCCAGATGGGTCGATAATCAAACACAAAGAAAGGCTATTAGCAAAGGGCTTTCTACAAAGGAAATAAGTAGACTATTGTGGTGTTTGCACTATTGTGAAGTAGACTATGGTGGTACTTTGCAGGGTTATTCATCCATTCATTCTATGAAAATACTCATCCATAAGCAAAACTCATGGCAATGGTTATCAAAAAACAAGCAAGAGCACCAAACAAGAATGAAAAGCCAATGATCTCCAGCTTTTGGTGATGAGGCTGAGCATGAGCCTCATCTGGTGGAGAAGGCATAAAGCCTGAAGTGCTGTGACGGTAGAGACCCTATTTTCCTTCAAAGCTTGTAGGTGGAAAGGTATCAAACTGTCCCTTTTCTGGGATATCCCCATGCAACTCATTATATGACACATCAAATAAGGATAAGAAACTCAATTTAATTAATGAATGCAGTATTTCTCCTGAGAGTCTGTTGTGAGACAAATCCAAAATCTCCAACATTGTCATGTCTGATAACTACCAAGGAATTGGTCCTGAGAGGCTATTGTGTTTTAGGTCCATTACATGTAGCTCTTTCAAATTGCCAAAACCTAACCAAATTGGTCTTTCAAGTTTGTTGCAATTGAGCAATAAAGATCGTCGAAAACTTGAAACTTTTTTGTAAGCATTTCTTACATCCCCATTGACATAAAAAGGAAAGGCAAAAATGATTCCTTCTAGTGATAAATTCTTGAACTGGAGGGTTAAGACCACGATCAAGCCCCGTGGTATGTTGCCAGTGAAAGAGTTATTTGACAAGTCCAAGTAATAGAGGTTTTTCAATTTGCCAATCCATAAGGGAATGCTTCTAGTGAGATGATTCTACAACAGATCCAACATCTGCAACATCTTGCATCCACTTAACCATTTCAAAAATGAACCTTTGATCTGACCATTGGCTAGGAACAAAACCTTGAGATTACTGAATTCTAGATTTTGACCTTATGGTTGTTGCATTTCTTCATTATGGAAGTTGTTTGTAAGGACTAGCGTACTTAAGTTCCTACAGTGACTTAAAACATCTAGTGTTGCTAACAAATTATGATGGCTTGCCTTTGGAATGTGTGTTGGGTTAGGACCGAAGATTCTTGAAATTAACAAGAATCTCCCCACAATTGAAATGGTAAGAAGAACCAACACATATTTCTTTCAATCTCAAGCAATTCATTAGACTAACAAGGACTGAACAATTAAATTCGTTATGAATGAGAACAGTATTTTTCAATGCAGTATATTTGAAATTAACTGAACCAATCAAAGAATTGATTCTCAAATTAAGCATTTGATGAGATGGGGAATTCACTAGTGATGCAGGCAACAGACCTATGAATCTATTTGACCCAGCATAGAAAACCTTAAGCCTTGTGAGGCCTCCAAAGATTCATTGTTGGAGATGTAAATTCCACTAGCTTTGAAAGCTTACCAACTCCCTCACTTAGTGGCCCAGATAGCTTGTTATCTTGTAGGTATATTTCATTCAAACTTTTCAGCTGTAAGAGGTAAATCATTTCCATTAAGTGACAGATGTTGCAAAAAGGAACAATTACCCAAATTTCCTGGAATCTTACCAGAAAGGAAGTTATAAGATAGTTTAAATACTCTTCCCCTCTCAAGTTAGGAGGTAAATATTGATCATTTCCAACTTTCCAATTAGATCTTCAAATACTGGCTTAGGTAGACTTTTGGCGAGGATATTCGCAGTCTGTTCCTTGGTTGGAATGTCTGTAATGCACACACTTCTATCATCCATTTTTTCCTTGATGAAGTAGTGATCAATCTCAACGTGCTTTGTTCTGTCATGATGGACTGGATTTTGGGCAATGCTGACAGCAGCCTTATTATCACAATACAATCTTATGGGTAGAGAATAAGAAATCTTTAGTTTTTCAAGAAGTCTTCTCAACAAATTCCTTCACAGACACCATGAGCAAGTGCTCTAAATTTGCTTATGCACTGCTCCTTGCTACAGGTAGGCATTGATTGAATTTTTAGGAATCCATATCTATTTAAATGGATTGGATTTTAAATCTATATCCATATTTTTGAAAAAAGAATTTAGATTCAAGATCCAATCCATTTAAGTGGATATAGATTTGGTCATATCCAATTTATATCCACTTAAATATTATAAGGATTTTTTTTACAAATATTAATAATTAAATGCTAAAAAGTGAAAACTTAGTACTTGTCTAATCAAGAGCTATTTTTAGTCGACCTTAGTCAAGACTATTTTTAATCGATCTTGGTTAGTGTATATTCGACTTACCTCAACCAGGGCAATTTTGATAGACATCGGTCCAGACATTTGTAGATCGACATCAACGAGGACTATTTTTAAGCTGACATCAGTCAGTACATTTTCGGTCGATATTGGCCAATGATGTTTTTGGTTGATCTTAGGTAAGATTACTTTTTGGTTGAGGTCGACTAGGATTTTTAGTTAATGTTAGTAAGTGATATTTTTTGGCCGACATCGACTAGGGTTTTTCGATCAGCATCGACCGTAACTAATATTTGGCCAACGTTGGATAGGGTTTTTGTGGCAAACATCAATAAGGTTTTTTTTTGCCGATACCAGTTGTTGATATTTTTTGGCCAACATTCGCTAGAACTATTTTTTGGTCGACGCTTGCTAGGTTTGGTTAAAACTATATTTTTGTTTGCATCAGCTAGGATTTGTTGGATAACATTAAACATGACTATTTCTTTTGGTCGTCATTAGCTAGGAATATTTTTCGTTTGACATCAATTAGGGGTATATTTTAGCTAATGTGAGCTAGGTTTTTTTGGCTGATGTTGGTCGATGATTTTTTTTAGCCGATGTTGATCAATGACATTTTTCAGCCAATGTCGACCAATGATGATAGTCTCGTCTAACGTCGACTAAAAAACCCTAGCTGATGTCGAGCGACAAACCTACCTAACATCGATAAAAAATAATATCGACAGTAATCGACAAAAAAACCTAGTTGATGTCGACCAAAAAATAGTCTCGACTGATGTCAGCCAAAAAGACTTTGTACGACATCGACCAAAAAATAGTTCCAACCAATGTTGGCCGAAAATCCCCTTACCAACATTAATCGAAAAGTAGTCTCAATCGATGACGACTTAAAAACATCATCAGTTGACGTCGACCAAAATAACTCTAGATGACATCGACCAAAAAATGAATCCTAGTGAAGTTGGCCAACCTGTCATTGTCCAAAAAATTTGTATTGGATTTAAAAATCCAAACAAGTATCCAATCCATATCCAATTAATTGGATTGAATTTAAAATCCAAAAAACTGGATTTGGATAGGAAACCAATCCATTTAAATGGATTTAAAGTGGATTACATTAGATTGAATATGGATTTGGATTTTTTTGCACAGTCCTACTCCTTGCAACCACATTTTGCTTCTTACTTCTCTAGGTTACCAAGACCCCACACATAGGTACAATAACCCGAAGTGGATTTTTTGTACACAATAGAACCTGTCCAATCAGCATCAGTGTAGATTTCAACCATCTTGTTATGCCTCTTTTAAAGAAGGGTCCCTTAACAAGAGTTCTTTTGAGGTATCTCAAGACTCTATAGACAGTCTTAAGATGTCTCTACTTTGGTGAGTGCATGAACTGACTGGTCATACTTACTGCAAAGGCAATATCAGACCGAGTATGAGACAAGTAGATCAACTTACCAACTAACCTCTGATATTGCTCCTTGTTCATATTTTTCTCATCTTTAATCTCCAACTTGATATTGGGTTCCGTAGGTGTGTCTATTGGCTTGCATCCCAACATACTTGTTTCTTGAAGTAAGTCAAGAACATATTTCTTTTGGGAGATAGCGATTCTAGTTTAACTCCGTGCAACCTCCATACCAAGAAAGTACCTGAGAGCTCTAAGATCCTTCAATTCAAACTTATTCGCAAGATAATTTTTAAGGATTGCAACTCTTTATAGTTATCACCTGTAATAATTGTGTCATCCACATAAACAATAAGAACAAAAATCTTACCATCCTTAGTACGTTTGTGAAAGAGGTTATGATCGATTTGAGCCTGTAAAAATCCTTTCCCTTTAACTGCTTGAGTGAATTTTCCAAACTATTCTCTTGGGGACCACTTAAGTCCATAAAGAGACTTTTGCAACTTACACGTTTTTTCGACTCCTTTCCCAAAACGAGGTGGAAGATCAATGTATACTTCATCAAACTCACTATTTAAGAATGTGTTTTTTACATCCAACTATTGTAGAGGCCAATCAAGAATAACTGCCAAGGACAAAAGAACTCGAATGGTCTTGAGTTTAGCTACTGTGCAAAGGTCTACTGATAATCTATCCCATACGCCTGGGTGAATCCTTTCGCAACCAATCTTGTCTTGTACCTGTTAATACTGCCATCTGCATTAAATTTAACAGTGAATACCCACCTGCAACCCACTGTTTGTTTGCCTCTGGGAAGTGTCACAGTTTCCTATGTTCCATTCTTTTGCATCCATCTCATCAGAAACAACATGTCTCCATTTAGGATCATCAAGTGCCTCCTGAATATTTTGTGGTAAACTTGTGCTATCCAATGTTGTGTTGAATGCGCGCAGACATGGAGACAATTTATCATAAGAGATATGGAGAGAAATAGGATGAGCAGTGCATGATCTAGTACCTTTCCTTACTGCAATCGGAAGATGCAAGTCATCAGAGTGAATAACTTTTGGTCCGATGGAATTGGACTCGGGAGTGGATTCTTGGTGGTGTAGAGGTTCTGGATTAGTTACACTTTGAGCATGATGTCTTCTACTATAAACCGGTAATTGTCATTGTGGTTGTGGCTTTACATCTCCCATTGTTTCTGGATGGAGGGAAGAATCAAAAGGCAACACTGTTGAGTCAGGAAAATGATGTAACATTTTGAGTTCTGTAGGTTCAGCAGACTTATCTTCTTATTCCATCAAAATCTCCCCCTGGAGAGAAGGTTGGGGAAAGTAGGATTAATTTGCAAAGAACTGAACATCCATATACACAAAGACTCGATGCAAAGTCGGGGAATAAAACTTATAGCCCAGTTGGATAGGAGAATATCCAATGAAGACACACTTATGGGATTTTGGGTCAAGTATAGAGCTGTGATGAAGAGGTGTGTGAACAAAAATGACACAACCAAACACTCAAGGTGAAAGGGATGAGGTTGACCGAGTAGACAGAAAGGAGGTAAGAAGACATGATAAGGGTGACTTGAACCCTAGGACACGAGAAGACATTCGATTAATAAGATAGGATGCAGTGAGGACAACTTCCCCCATAAGTATTTAGGAACATTCACAATGAACATAAGGGACCAAGCAACTTCTAGTAGGTGACAGTTTTTTCTTTCTGTCACACCATTTTGTTGAGGTGTGTTAGGACATGAAATTTGGTGAATGATGCCATTATGGGATAAGAATTCTCCAAGGACAAAACTCAAATATTCTTTACCATTATCAGTGCAAAGGATTTTGATAGAGCTGCAGAACTAAGTTTGAACCATGGCATGGAACTGACGAAACACATGCACCAAGAACGGCCATCTCGTTTAGAGTCGCTAGAAGAAGAAAGTGACCAAACCATTAACACAAGGATGAAAGGAAAAAAAAAACCACAAATGAAAGTACCCAAAACAACGATTTGACCCCCAAGACAAATAGAGGAGGTGACGATGGTGTGTTCTGGAGAATCACAAGACGAACAAAGGTCGGGAAGGCAACGTGTAGGCTAAAGCGCAAAAGGATTGTTGCACATGTGACTGTGTGTGGTGGTGCGTGGAGTTGATTCTGATGACAAGACCAGCTTGGTTTTGATCGGATTTTTGAGCTAATTCGACTGGTGCCCTCAATTTAATGATGGAGCCATGTGTTAGCACTTTGGCAAGCATACCAATTTGTCCAAGTAATAAAGAAACGGTAAGACTGAATGTCGATTCCATAGAAACTTTGCTTGTACTTAGGTATGGCAACGAGGGTGGTCGGGACGGTTTTTGCCTATCCCACCCCCGCCCCCGCCCCTGAAATCCGCCCCGCCCCCGAAAACCAACGGGGCTGAAATATTGCCCCCGTCCCCGCCCCGCACCCAACTACACTTAAAAATTTAATTTTAAACAACATTTATAACATGGATTTTCCTTGCCCAATCATAAATATAATAATTAAAAAACTTTGTAGTTCACGTCTTGGCAAAAGGAGAGGAACAATAACTTAAAGATAGGCTCCTAACAACTAATAGCCTAATCTTTAGCAACAAGATAAAATATGTTTAGCAACAAAATAAAATAACATAACTGTAAAATAACATAGCAGTAAAATAATAACAGCAACAACATTTCTTCTAGTAGCCATCATTATAGAATCTCATCTAATTCATTTAAAGAAAAAGACTAGATAGTCAATGAAAAAGAACATCATAGAACAATACATAGACTCCTTCCTTCACCAATATAAGAAGTTTATACTTACAGAAACAAGACAAAATTAATCCACCATGACTAGTACACAAAATTTGGTCACACACTTTCAATATTCTACATAATCAAACTTCATTGACCATTTCAAATTGGATGTAGTATTCATTCCTCCAAGTGGTTACGAATGCCACTTCTCATCATATCACTTGCATTATCACCTGGATTAACCATTAAATCATATACCAAAATTATAATATAAAGAAACTCATCATTAAAAAATTAACATTCTTATATAGTATATACCTTTATCATCTGAAGTTATCTCATCAATCAAAGAATTACTTTGTGCAAGAATTTTAGATTTCAAAATACCTGTATCAAGTATAACATAATGTAAATAATTAGTTAAAATTAGAAATAAATAATCATTTAATAGGATAACTAACTCAAGTATTCAAGACAATACCATCAGCTTCAGCACTCAATAACCAACTTCTAGTGCACAT
>PYAF01004486.1:845365-859857 GCA_007407185.1 Glycine tomentella
CTTTTATTATGAAGATTTCAAGGAATTAGAAATTATTTGAAAGACATATTATGGATTATTAGTTAGATTACTAACATAATTTTTTGTGAGGATATTCTTTGGTCATGCCTAAGTTGGTAATGATTTTGCTTGAATGAGATATGACAGTTTAACCATACTTATAAACTTATTGGATAAGGTATGGTGGTGTAACCATACTTATGATACATATGATGATATGATGAAAATATTTTCCATAAGGTAATATGTATTTTGCTTATGGATTTGATTTTTATGGATGTTGGTGTGATTAAGATAGGTGGATTCATGTTTCCATGTTTCCAAGTCCAGTACGAGGCTTTGGGGAAACAGAATCTGATGCTACATACAGTACGATATGTAGTACCCAGGTGCAAGGATATATGGCAAAATTCATGCATGTTTGCGTAAGACTATAGCAGTGTCCACACTCAGTGTGGCCACATACAGTACGATATGTGGAGGTCATTTGTCCTGGGATAGTTCATCTCATGCATTCATATAGTTTGCATATTTCTTGTGGATGTGTTTGATTATTTGATGATTTTACTAACCTATTAATAAGGTCGGGATTTAGCTTTGCCTACTGAGAAATTTATTTCTCACAACATTTGTTTCATGTTTTTCTTAGATGGCAGCCATGGTCAGGTTCCTTGAGGTTCTGGAGTAGTGCTGATATATTGAAGGAGCTATGTACTAGGCTGGATTTCGGAAAGAGTTTTGTACTTGTATAAACTTTTGTAACAGAGACATTGACTAATGTATTAGTCTTTACATATTTTGTAAATTTTATGACTTAGAATTTTTCCTAATACACGTTTCTTGAAAATTTTTTATTCTACATAAAAATACTAGTAATAAAATCAACTTAGAAATTAGGTCGTTACATAATCCGTATATCCCATACGGATTACGTGATCCGTATAACCTGTTGAATACAGGATGAGCTTCATGAAGAATTGGAAGTCTTTGCTACAAGATTAGTTTTGAGCTTTTGACATGCTTGAAGACTTGGAATTTTATGTAAAAGGAAAACAATCTGATTGATCCATGCATTCGTTCATTCATTCATTGATTTAACTAAGTGTTTTTCATGAAAATCAAACAAAGCTTTAAACAATTAACTAAGGTTTTAAATTGAATCAAAGGTTTTTGGAAAAATGGTTTTTGTACTGACTTAACCGATTACATTAAAGGTATAATCGATTATTTTGTTCTTAGTTCATTTTGGAAAACCTTTTAAGAACAATGTAATCTATTACCTATCGGAATAATCGATTATTTGACCTTTGTTTTCATATACACTGCCTTGATGAACACTTTAATCGATTACCAATAGGTAGTAATCGATTACATTGCTATACATGATTTTAAGTCGTGCTGGAAGAATCGATTACCAAGGAATAGTAATCGATTACACAGGCTTAAATTGAAAAAGTCATCTTCCTGTCTTAATCGATTACACTATATGTAAATGCACATAAGATTTGCCACATTAATCGATTACCAAATATAGTAATCGATTACATAGTGCATTATGTTTTATAAAGCTTCCTGGTTTAATCGATTACCAGAATCCGTAATCGATTACATAGTGTGTTTTGATATTTTGAAGCTTCTTGTCTTAATCGATTACAAGATGGAATAATCGATTATTTTGTTCGTTGCTCATGTCCAGAAATTGTGTTGAACACTTTAATCGATTACCAGTTTGATTTAATCGATTACATGAGTGAAGTAATCGATTATATGGCGCGTTTAATCAATTACTAACAGTTACAAAAGTTTGTTATAAATAGAACCTTGGCTCAACTTGTTTGGTAACTTGATCAGTTCGTATTCTAAGCACACAAGCTTTCTAAACACGTTCTAAGTGATTTTTCTGGGTTCTATGAGTTCTTGCTTACACTAAAACATTCATGGGTTTTTGAATGATTCTTTAAAGCAAGAAGTCTCTTTCAAAGGTTAAGGAAGAAGATGTTCTGAGATTATTTTTGTCTTTCAGCCTGAATTGTTCATTCATGTGCATGTCATTCACTGGATCATCAGGTTGTTTCTTTCCTTAACTCATTGATTGTAATTTTGTTTACAAATTGTGTTGTATTTGACTATTGTAATTAGATTCTTACAGCTTGGGACTAGAGAAGGGTTCTTTAGCTTAAAGATCAGAGTAGTGTTCTCTGGATCTTTCTCCTTAGAAGTCTAATAGGATTTTGGATTTCTGTTCTTTATCTAGGTTTGATAAAGGGGAGGTTCTTGTAAAAGCTTGTAAGAATATTTTATAATAGTGGAACTCTAATTCAGTGTGAATTAGAAGAAACTAGATGTAGCTTCATGATTTGAAGTGAACCAATATAAATTGCTTGTGTTCTTATTTCTTTATCTCTATACTCATCTTATTCATTGTCTTTAATTCTTTGAATCATATTCATTGTTCAACAAGTTCAGTTTTGAGACATTTGATTGAGTAAAAGGTTTCTTGGTTATAAAGGTGATAAATATCCTGAAACTCTTATTTGAATTTGTTTTTAAAATATCAAGGTTCAACCAATTCACCCTCCTCTTGGTTGTTGTGAAGTATTCCTATTATTTTCATAACCCATACGGATTTCCCAATCCGTATGAGACTATTTTTTTTTGGGAAAAAATGCTTTTTAAATAATTAGGAACATGATTTTTCAATTGTTATCCATATATTGATGATGACATGTTTTTTAAATAATTAGGAACATCATTTTGCAATTGTTATCCATACATTGATGATGAAATGCTTTTTAAATAATTAGGAACATCATTTTGCAATTGTTATCCATATATTGATGATGATATGCTATTGATTATGTGTGCTTGTTTACATGTGATTTTCAACAACAAAGAACTCTCAAATATAGACTGTATGGTTATGAGTACGCTTGTGAATGAAACTTGGTTGGTGAGTATGGCTGTAAATGAAAGTTGTCTAATCCGGTATGGGATGCTTTTGTTAGAATTGGACTTTGTAGGTGACTATGGTTGTGAATCAAAGTTGTCGAACCCGGTATGGGATGCTTTTGTTAGAATTAGACTTTTTAGGTGACTATGGTTGTGAATCAACGTTGTCGAACCCGGTATGAGATTAATTAGTTAGAATTGGACTTTTTAGTTGATTGTGCTTGTGAATCAAACTTGTCGAAACCGTTATGGGATGCTTTTGTTAGATTTGGACTTTATAGGTGACTATGCCTGTGAATGAAACTTGAGTAACCCAGTATGAGATTCTTTTGTTAGAATTGGACTTTATAGGTGACTATGCTTATGAATGAAACTTGTGTAAACTAGTATGAGATTCTTTTGATAGAATTGGACTTTATAGGTGACTATGCCTATGAATGAAACTTGTGTAACCCGGTATGAGATTGTTTTGTTAGAATTGGACTTTATAGGTGATTATGGTTGTGAATCAAAGTTGTCGAACCCGATATGAGATTGTTTTGTTAGAATTGGACTTTATAGGTGACTATGCCTGTGAATGAAACTTGTGTAACCCGGTATGAGATTCTTTTGTTAGAGTTGGTGTTTATAGGTGACTATGGTTGTGAATCAACGTTGTTGAACCCGGTATGGGATTATTTTGTTAGAATTGGACTTTTTAGTTGATTATGCCTGTGAATCAAACTTGTCGAACCCGTTATGGGATTGTTTTGTTAGAATTGGACTTTATAGGTGACTATGCATGTGAATGAAACTTGTGTAACCCGGTATGAGACTCTTTTGTTAGAGTTGGAGTTTATAGGTGACTGTGCCTGTGAATGAAACTTGTGTAATCCGGTATGAGATTGTTTTGTTAGAATTGGACTTTACAGGTGACTATGGTTATGAATCAAAGTTGTCGAACCCAGTATGGGATTGTTTTGTTAGAATTGGACTTTATAGGTGACTATGCCTGTGAATGAAACTTGTGTAACCCGGTATGAGATTGTTTTGTTAGAATTGGACTTTATAGGTGACTATAGTTGTGAATCAAAGTTGTCGAACCCAGTATGGGATTGTTTTGTTAGAATTGGACTTTATATGTGACTATGCCTGTGAATGAAACTTGTGTAACCCGGTATGAGATTCTTTTGTTAGAGTTGAAGTTTATGGGTGGCTATGCCTGTGAATGAAACTTGTGTAACCCGGTATGGGATTGTTTTGTTATAATTGGACTTTATAGGTTACTATGGTTGTGAATCAAAGTTGTCGAACCCGGTATGAGATTGTTTTGTTATAATTGGACTTTATAGGTAACTATGCCTGTGAATGAAACTTGTGTAACCCGGTATGAGATTCTTTTGTTAGAATTGGACTTTATAGGTGACCATGGTTGTGAATCAAAGTTGTCGAACCCAATATGGGATTGTTTTGTTAGAATTGGACTTTATAGGTGACTATGCTTGTGAATGAAACTTGTGTAACCCGATATGAGATTCTTTTGTTAGAGTTGGAGTTTATAGGTGATTATGGTTGTGAATCAACGTTGTCGAACCTAGTATGGGATTATTTTTTAGAATTGGACTTTTTAGTTGATTATGCCTGTGAATCAAACTTATCGAACCCGTTATGGGATGCTTTTGTTAGAATTGGACTTTATAGGTGACTATGCTTGTGAATGAAAGTTGAATCAAATAATGTATGAGTTTTAGTCTAAGTGATAATCTAACATATAAACAAATGTTGTACAGATTATGACTAGGACTAGAGGAGGAATGCATCGGCATGATGGTGGAGCTCCTGAGCGGCGTAGGCCGACAACATCCGTTCGTCGAGAAAGGGCGAGTGTTAGTGTTCTTGAGGATCCTCCAGTTGAGGAACCACATATGCATACTGATGTACCTGCGACGGAGGATGTAGGTACTGAAGGTTTTCTAGGAGGTTTAGAAGACTGTTCAGTGTTGACTGCTTATGCCGACCATGTGGCTGTTAAAGTCTGGTCAGGAAAGGTATTTATAAGACAATCACATCTTGTTTAGGATAATATCTTTGCTTCTGAGTCATTGTAAACATGTGTTCATGTATTTATTGCAGGAACGTGCAGAGTTAAAGTTGGCTTCCCATGGAGTAAGGTTACTAAATTCGGGAAACCAGCTGCTGAGATTGAAGGGTTAGTGGCAGCTATTGGCCTTAGTTCGTTGATACGGTGCTTAGTGGAGACTGGAGATTGGAGATTGCTGTCTGCATTTGTAGAGAGATGGCACGCTGAGACTTCCAGTTTTCATCTGTTTGTCGGCGAATTGACTATTACACTGGATGACGTCGCCTCCCTACTGCATATCCCTGTCATGGGAGTGTTCCATTCCTATGACTAGATAGATGTCGAAGAGGCTATTACTCTATTGGTGAAGCTGCTAGAAGTCATTGTAGATGAAGCTGAAGTTGAGACGACACAGTGCCACTGGGCATATGTTCGATTGTCCTGGCTTCAAGAGCTGTATTTTAGGCTATGTGAATCTAGGCAATGGATACTAGCAGCCAGGGCATATCTGTTGCATCTTGTTGGTTGCACTTTGTTTGCCAACAAGAGTGCGACACATATAGGCGTTCAGTTCTTAGAGCCTTTTCGCAACATTGATGAAGCTGCGGGATTTGCTTGGGGAGCTGGTGCTTTGGTGCATATGTATGAGAATTTGAGTTATGCATCAAAACACCACGGAAAGCATCTAGCTGGATACATTACTATATTACAGGTAATCTTGTGTCTTTATGTGTTGTGTGGGTTTGTTATGTTTTGAATTGTCTTTCATCATTTCCATTTGTAGTGCTGGATATATGAGCATTTTCCCACTATTACCAACGGGGTTGCAGATGATGCATATGAAGAGACGCAACCGTGTGCCTATCGCTGGAAGAGTGCGAAGGCGTTACCGTTGACGACTTACCGTGCCCGTATACACAGGTTGAGACCTGATGACATCTGTTGGACACCATATGCGGAGCACCGGGCCCTTAGGGATTTTGAGCCAATTAGTTTATTTTCTGGTTTCATTAGATGGGGTCCTAACATTGTTAGGCATTTGCCAGAGAGGGTAGTTAGGCAGTTTGGCCAAATTCAACAAATTCCTCAGTTGCCTATGTCGGAGGTCCCCTCCACCGACGATGTTGACGAGCGATGGGTCCACTTCTCAGAATACCTTATACTGACCGGTGACTTGGTACATTATCCAAGTCATTGTGTTCCTGGATATATGGAGTGGTTCTATCGGATCTCACATCCATATATGACTTGGTGCCTTTGAGTAGTCTGTCACTCATTTATGTACTGAATTTAAATCAGGGTACGCAATTTCTTTAAGTTTACTTTTAAGTGTTATTTTCCCACACAAATCAAGCTTTTTAAAACGGTTGGATATGACTTCCATCTCTTCAGTTATGGTAACTTAGGAATCATGCATACCTCGACTTGAAAAGTTTAATCTCCACCAAAAAATATGAACGATGTTAATTGGAATGCTCCCAACCACATACTTAGCTAGCTCACATGCACAAGGCAAACCATGCGTTGTTCTCATAACACATCCACACTGAGAAGGGTTTTTCCCTGCACAATGAACTCGCTCATATTCAGTAGCAATTTTGTTTAACGCGTGCCTGGATACCATGCCAACAAGTCTCTTGTATAAAGTTACTTTAAAAACATGCCCTACAACATGTGTGCTTTTCTCCAAAGATTCCTTGATTTCATTATGTTGCAAGGTGATCATGTTATTCATGGCATCCCAAATAGTGCATAAGTCTCCAATACTATTTTGCAGTAGACGCTTTAACGTCGAATGTGCAGACTCCACCCTGCATATGGGTCATATAATCAATTAATTGAAAATACAATAAATTTATGGAAATGTCAATGTAAGCAATGTCAAATAACAAACTTACCTGTTTGTTGTTGTATTTCCAAAATGCATGACTTTGTTTGTCCATGCTATCACAAATTTTTCTTTGTGGGGATTCAACCAAGTGTCCTTCACATAATCAACAAACGTAGGCCACGGTGCATATGCAACATCAAACTTCATAACACATTCATGATATTGCTTTTCAGTAACACAGTCAACAAGACTTCCCTATGCTTCCATCACATACTCCCATGCACGACTCTGCCTAACATAAGTTTTGCATTTTGCCTTCACATTCTTGTCAATGTGAAACCGACACAGTAAATTGGTTGAATCTGGAAAAATACATTTCACAGCACTCATTAAGGCTGAATCTCTATCGGTAACAATCACCTTTGGGAAGAATTCACTTTTCAAAAAAATTCACCATACGAATTGGTCAATCTGTATAATTCATACGGATTACCTAATCCGTATAATCCATACAGATTACCTAATCCGTACGACAGCTATAAACATGACTCACCTCTGCACACTATGACGACGCACTCCGCGACTCCGACAACCACCTACACCTCCGACGAAATGCCACAAAAAATGACCAATGTGTTGATGACACCAACTCAGGCGAACCAAAATGAGGAAAAAAAAAGCAACCAAAATGCGTTAGGGACCTCAGCTCCACTTAAAAGCACTCAGCCAACCTTCAGGGGTATTTTGGGTTTTTTAAAAATTAAATAGTGTAGTAGAAAAAGTGAATGGTTTATGAAGAAGCACTCTTTTCCAAAAGCCTTAAGGGGTGGTGGTTAGAACACACTAACTTACAATGTCAGAGTAGTGAAGAAACAAGAACTACAAAATTAAGTTGGTGGTGAAGTGAAGGAAGAAATATGTTAGAGGAAGGAGGAGGTACTTCAGTTTGTAGTTTGTCCAGTGAAAAAGCTATAGTTATTCTAAAAAAAATGAAAAATTACTCCTGACTAAGCATCTTTAATTGAGCACCTTTAATTGGAGTTCTTCTGAAAGCTTTCAAGTGTAGAAAATTACACAGATATAGTTTCATGAGTTTTATGTAATTAGAGTTATATCTTTTTAAGAATGTTAAAGTTGCATGAGATAGGACCTGTTTAGATAAGTTTCTTTAGAAGTATTTCTAAAAGAAGAAAATAAGAAGAAAAAAATGAGATGAATTTTTCCATAAGTAAAAATAAGTTCTCCATTTTGCTAATTTTTAGAAACTCACCAATATAACTTCTCTAAAAAATGAGATGACATATGAGCTAATGAAATACTAAGAGTTTGATTTAGATATATTTTGTGTTTGATCGGTTTATACTTGTGAGTGTCACATGCAGGCTTGGGAATTGTGAAAAAATCTAACCTGTATTTTCTTAAATAAATTTAAAGAGAAGAGTTTTTAAAAGAAAAAAAATCAAATAAAATCAAATTTCTAGTTTTGTTAGTTATATAACCAAAGAGGTCGTTACATATGATATTGAATTCTCTAAATACATCTTTTTTTGCTATGAACAAGTTATATAATAATTTTATTATTTGTTATTGTTGCATTTGTAGAATAAACTTTATCTAAATTAAAATCGTTAAGATTCTATTTGTGATTTATTATGTCACAAGGTAGCTTAAATAGTCTTCAATTTCTATCAAAAATGATTTTTTTGAATAATCTTGATTATGAATAAATAATTAAATTTTGCAACAAAAAACACACAAAGAAAAATATTCAAATGATTATGAAGACGTAATTTTCTCACACCGCCTAGGACACAAATCTCACGACCAGCCCTAGCGTGATTTAATGATTAGTGGACGATAAGCATATTATGCGAAAACTACAATTAAAAATACAAAAGAAATAGACTAACTATAACTAGTCTTCAAGCTGATTTGGAGGAAGGTAAGATATGATATTATTATGCAAAACATACTAGTAATTGAAAGTAATTGAGAGGTTATCATATAGCTGAACTTGTCATATACCAGTATGCTTGTTCGAATCAAGGGCTTGAAAATGTGATTTTGCTCTACAATGCATCAAAAAGTTGGATAGACACATCATCGAAGTAAATGATAAAAGTGCGGATTTCCATTGGACCAAGCTCCACTTTAAGCTCTTTTGGATCAACTGGCCCTCCCCTTGAAACATGTCTATTTCCGGAAGAGCCTTCTACTTTCCAAGCAAGTCTTTTTTTCTCCATCTCTTTCCTTTCTTGATTGGCAGATAAGTTCATCTCCTTCACCTCCTTGATCTAATTTCAAGGAAAGCACTTCAGTCAGAAAACAAGCTGAAAATGTTTGAAAAAATTTCTATCCTCTCATGAAACCTATCACTTTTTACCTTCCTCCCAGGAAAGAGCTTTTTCAGCTCCACACTTGTCGTTACAGAGAGATCTTTGTCTTCTTCAATCTGTGCATAAAATTGATAGGCTAAGAGAATGAGGGAGTAAACCCAGCAGCAAATACATAATGCACTAATTACAGAAGAAAAAGACAATGAATAATAGCATGGGCAAAGAGGCAAGTGTCTTCTGTCATCATAACCAAATCTTAAATGGAATGGTTTTGGTTAGTTTTTAAGGACTCCAAATGTACAAGTAACAACCATGATGTTTTTATTTATTTGGTAAACAATCACAATGGCAGGAATCCATCTCTATAAGAAACTTGTGCAAGTTTGAGAATAGTTTTCCCCAACCCTAATAGGTTCACTGATTTATTCCAACAAAAGTGCAATTATTTTTTAGCAAAAAATGCATCCCTTCATTACTTATTAATTGATGCATTTCATTTTCAGGGCCAAGGCTTATACTTCATTCTAGCAAAATCGTCAAACAAACATGCAAACAAGAGAAATGGTACTAGAAAGTAGAAACCATTAAAACTTCTCATTTCAAATCTTATGAAGTCAAAGTAAAGCACGTGTGAGAAATACTGAAGAAGAATGAAGTGGAGACCTCATATAGATGTGCTAACCGAAGGAGAACTGACCCATCATCAAGTTCCTGAAAAGTCCAAGAAAATAGATATAATTACTAGATAAAGAATTTCTACATAACAGAATACATATTTTGTTAGGAACCAAGAGTTTCCAAAAATTGAAGGCTATTCTAGGAGGAAGAGAAATCATTGAGTAAATGGGGTAAAAGTATACGGGTAATACAGCAGTGGGTAGATGATTGGCTATAACAATTAGTAGTTATTGGTTATATCAGTAATGTGTATTAGATTAGTTATAACAGTTGTTGGTTAGAAGTACCCATAGGGTGAAACTGAAAGGCATATAAATACAATTCACAATTGTATCCATGAATAAAGATTCTTTTTGGTGACTGGAATAAAACTGTTTCACAGTTAACAAGGGGAATAATCCCTCCCTTGGAAGAGAAAACCTTTGGGTTTTCTTTAATCTTTTCTCTCTATCTCTCTGTTTTTCTCACTCTCAACCTTTTTTGATCTTGATGGCTTAACATATGCGCACTTACTCACACATTAACACACAAATAAAACAAGGTTTTTATACCATCATTGTATTCCCCATATAATTGTCACTTGTTAGTGTTGGCCAAAAGCAATTGTCTCTTGTTAATACTGAACTAATACAATTCGGAATAAGGGAATCCCTTTAAGCTAAAGAGACATACCTGTAATGTTATAATAGCAATATTAACAGGTAATGCATAAGAAGAATCAATTCCTGAAAATGTTAATACACAGGAATTCATCGAGTCATCTTTATCATCCTGCAGAATCAAATAGACCTTTAGTGACTGATACATGGTATAATTATAAATATTATATCAAAATTTATCAAATTAAAGGTAGATATATGTCCAAGAGCTAATTTTTCTTTTCCAGTATTGAACTTCACCTTTTCAGCAAAGGCTAACAGAAGCGGAGAATATATTTCCTGGCCAAAAGTACGACGCCACTTAGCACCCTCACCCAAGGGATCTATTCTGTAGTAAAATTTACCTTGGACCTAAAAAATAGGTTGAGTTACATAAAAATATAAATCACACAGCAGTTACATTTTCCACGCATAAATATAGGCAAAAATGCAGGCATATTGCTCCAACCAAATAAACTAATAGCAAAGACTAACACGCCCCCAAATTTTGGTAGGCATACTTTATTGACAACATTGGAATAAATCATTCTTTACAAAACCTCACTGTAATTGAAAATTGGCTACTTTCTTTCTCAGTTATATATCAATAAAACATTTGTAAATGCCAAATTATGACATTGACACTTTCATCAACTTCGGCTGAAATGGATTGACATTGTTTCGTCAAATCTTTTTCAGCCATCAGCATTAAGATCCATTCGAGAGCACTTGTCAGTTGAACAAGTGAGAATATATAACCAAAATAAACATCCAACATCAACTAAAGAAACAAAGCTAACAACTAAATGACTCTAAAATTATGTAAGAAAGTCTTACGGTTAGACCCCTGCAATCATCACCAACACAATCTGTTTCATTTAGAGCCTCTGCAACACCTCTTGAATCATCAAGTAGTAATCTCCTGTTGGTGTCAGAGAACAAAGAAATTTGGTTAACCCTTTTAAAATGAAAGAAAAATACATTAACAGAAACGAAGAGTGAAAATAGACGCCCACAAAACAAGATAGTGGGAGGTGGCCGAAGCAATCAAAGCAACGAGGAGCCTCTTTACCATTGCACATCCCTAATAAAAAGACCCCCATCCCCAACTCTAAGTAACTAATACATAAGACACTTGCAGGTGCAAATTCATGAAAACTTCAAATTGTAAAAAGATGAGTGTTAGGAACTCACTCTCTAATGCACTATGTCTTGGTTAAAATTTATTGAAAAGTACAAAATTAGGAGAGGATCGTTAAATAAAGTGGGAGACCCACCAAATTTTGTAATTTTCAATGAATTTCAATTGATGAGAGATAGTGTGCTCAAAAGAGTGTGTCTGAGAGTGTCTTGCTAGCATTTCTCTTGTAACTAGAGCATACCATGATGGAAACATTTTTTGTTCATCTAAATGCAAAATACTTTAAATTACTTGCATATTTCCTTTATAAATAATAATCTAATAGAATTATTTTTTCAAAAGGAAGAATTAAAGAAAACCTAAAAACTATATAGTACATTAATAAAAAATGTTCAACAAATTTTTTCAATTTAATAGTAATTAAAATACATGCCCTACCAAGACAGAATTTGTGTATCCACCAATTGAAAAAAATAAGTAAACAAACTAATGATGGCAAGAAGATAAAACTAGTAAGAATAACATCATTTATTCATCAGAATAAAAAATGAGCTAAATGACAGAAAAATATTGATTTTAACACCAAGGAAATGCTATTCACAGTTCTGGTGAAAACTTCTGAGCAGAAAAGTCATGTCAGATCTGTGATGGCCAGATGAGCAAGTGGAGCTTTTTTGTAACAGCTGTCCATTTGTGAGCCTCGAAGTAAGCAAACTACTAAAACTGTTAAGCGCAAAATTTTAATTTGCAGGTTAATCCTATACACTCTGAAAGCAGCAATCCAAACTCTAGTGTGCAAAAATGGAGAGCATGATGCATGAATTGAGCAATTCATCCCTCACCACTAAAATGATGATTGGTGATGAAGACACTGCCAACATGCCTACTGTAAATGCTGAAGCAGATAAGTTCCCCAAAAAACTTTGCATTATGATGCACTAAAATACCAAATCACTGCCTAAATTGTACATCTCAGAATTCTTCCCCTCCTTTCTTCCAAAACTTTTTAATGATTAAAGCTTCCGTTCCCTTCTGTAAGCTAACACACTTCACCATAGATGCAAAAAGACCACATTTCCAAGCAACAAAGCAATGCTAACTTCTAAAATATAAGTAATTCAGTTATAATTTCAACTAACTCCAGTACGCTAGCAATTTATTTAAAGCACCATCTGAAGAATAACACATACCTGTGAACCATCAGCTCTATTTGTCCATCTTGTAGGCTGGATCCTCCAATGGCTCTATCCACCAAAACTGAGAATTCTGTTTTATTATCCTCTGTGTATATCCCAAGATTAATCTGGAGGATAAAATAAATAATATTGTGAACCTAAAGGATGGATATGATTATAACTATTTGTTCCACAAAGCAAGCAGTCTCAATTCTAAAGTGGGGGCGGGGGGGCATACATTTGCTGAAATCTAGACCTCCATAGACCAAAAAAAAACATCCTTCTTATTTCTCATTGAAAAGAAAAGAACACATGTAAAAGAAGAAGAAGCTTAATTGACAGAGACAATATGTCTAGAGAGAGAAACAGCGAGTGGGTGAGAGAGAGTGAAACAGAGAGAGGGTAAGAGAGAGATCCTGTCTCAACTACGCCAGAAAGGGTACGATCAACAAAATGTGGAGTCAATGGCGGCACGATGAGGGGAAGGGAGGAGGAAAAACTGGAGGGACGCATTAGATGTGTCTTCTTTCTACTTCACACGCTTCCCAGATGAGATGGGGGAAAAGGACTTATGGTTTGAGTTCAAGAAATGGGGCAATGTCAAGGATATATTCATTGCAAAAATAGAAACAGGAGTGGAAGGAGATATGGTTTTGTGCGATTCAAAGGGGTTGAAGATGTCAGAAAACATGAGAGATAACTAGATAATTTGATTATCGGTGGACTTAAACTGCATACGAATCTCCCAAAACATGGAAGGGAATGGAAAATTATAGTGAAAACCAACAAGGACGATCAATACAAGAAAGGGTTGGTCAAGGATAAGCTAGTAGATAAAGAAAAGTACAATGGCAGGGCGATAACAGTACAAACATTATTGAATGGAGGAGTTCGGAAGCATTTTCCTCAACGACAGGCATTACCAGCGGTTGCGACGTGCAGCAAAACGGAGACGAAGAGGTGATTCCCGACACACGCACTGATGATGATTAAGCCATCCCATTCATCAATTCAGTTAACTATACCCATGGAAAATAGGAAATGGTTCAGTGATGCATGGGTAAGCAGATTAAGGAATTTGATGGTGTTCGATAGACTAGAAAAAGAACTTTTCTGGGATTGAGGTGAGGACATTAAGCCAATGTACCTTGGTGGCAACATGGTGCTACTCATGGGTCTAAATGATTCCAAAGCAAAGGAATTGTGTAGGGAAGAAGATGAAAGCAGATTGTCCATATTTCACACATTGGAAAAATGGAGCCCAACATTGAGGTTTGGATTCAAGCTGGTTTGGGTGCTATGCTGGGGAATCACATTACATGCATGGGACCTGGAAAATATTAAAAAGATTGTGGCGGCGTGGGGTTAAGTGGTGGATATGGATGACGATACTGATGACCTACAACGCCTGGACAGAGCATGAGGGCTCATTAAAACACCATGGCATCCTACAATTAACCACAGTAGTGGCGTCCATTAATGAAGTCGAATACGTTATCAATATTGTTAAGGAGACAAGTTACTGCCCCTGCTCATCAATGGAAATATTGTAGACGAGAGTGTTGTGGGGATGAGCGAGTCGGAGGAGGATACACTGTCCGTCGCCGAGCCTCCGGTGATAACTATGGTTGCAGATGTAGATAGGGGCGAACAAATCAGAAGTGCGGGGGGGGGGGGGGAAAAAA
>PYAF01004486.1:859957-881492 GCA_007407185.1 Glycine tomentella
GGTAGGGGTAGCAGGAGTTGATGCGGAAATGGTGCCAGTGTTGTGGATATTCAAGAGAAGAATGGAAAAAATAGGGAGGAAACGGCATATTTTTGAATTAAAGGAGGTGGAGGCACGCGATGGTCAGAGGAAAAGGAAGCAGCCTGGTCACTTACAGGAGCCACAAAAAAAAGCAATGATGAAAGACAAGGAGACAGATATAGGCTGTTGGGCTCTAACATAAATGGGACTGACCCTCAATAGAAGATATACTCAAGAAACAAGTAGTGTAAAAAGGAAATAGGACTCAGAAACAAACAGATCCCAACAAGGACAAAAAAAACAGCAGAACATCAATAAAGGAAGCAAAACATTTGGGATATGGCAAAAGAAGCAGCAAGAAACTGGGATATGGCAAAACATTTGGGAACAAACTGCAGCAATCAGGAAGAAATGGTGTGCAAAATGATATCCATGGAAGAAAGGGATACGGGTGAGGTTCATAGGATGGGAAACAGTGAAGGTGATTGATGAAGATTATATCATACAACATAAGGGGGTTGGGGAGGGGTGTAAAGTGGGCTTCAGTCAGAAAACGGGTGAAAAAAAGAAAGAGTAGATATGTTACGCTTACAAGAGACTAAAAAGTAAGTCATAGATAAGAAGGTATGCCAAGCTTTGTGGGGCGATTCTGGTGTCACTTGGGAATTTCAGTCAGCATGTAATAGAGTTGGAGGACTATTTTGCATTTGGAATGAGGAATCATTTAAATTAGCGAAAAAGCTGACAGGTAGCAGGTTCATTTACTTGGAAAAAAGTCATAATAGTGAATTTATACTCGCCATGTGAGGCAGCTTTGAAAAGAAATTTATGGGAAGAAATCAGACAGTTGAGACATGCAAATATAGGGGGTTTAGGGTGTATAATAGGAGATTTTAAAGAAGACCATAAAAAATAATAGGTATATGTCAAAGGATGCAAGATGAGGGTATTTTGAAGGAATTAATGAACGGATTGCAGATTTAGTGGTTGAGGACGTGCCTTGCGTCTGGCAAAAAATCACTTGGTACAGACCAAATGAGACAGCTAAAAGCAGATTGGACAAAGCTCTTGTATCCGCAGAATTGCTTGCCAAATGGCAAGGAAGCACTCAGATTATCATGGATCGCAATTTTTCAGACCATTGTCCAATTTTGTTGAGATCTACTTTTGCTGATTGGGGTCCGAAGCCGTTTTGGGTTTTGGACTGTTGGTTTGAGGATAAGTCTTTCAGGATGGTAGTCCGCGATAGCTGGACAGTGAATTCGGTTAATGGTTGGGGGGGTATGTATTAAAAGAAAAGGTTAAGAGTTTAAAGCATAGGCTAAAAGCATGAAATAACTCCCAGTTCGGTGATATTCAACAGAATCTAAGAAGATTAGAGCTGGAGCTTAACAAGTTAGAAATAGAAGGTGAAGATACACAATTGAACGATGAAGAGATAAAATTGAGAAAGCAATTGCAGGAGGAATTGTGGGCTGCAGCAGTCAAATGCATCAATTTTGAGGCAAAAGGCAAGGACCAGATGGATTAGAGAAGGGGATTGCAACTCCCGGTCTTTCCACTTGACTGTAAATTGGAAACATAGAAACAATATGGTTAGAGGTGTGTTTGTCGATGGATGCTGGTTAGAGGAGCCAAGCAGGGTCAAAGAGGAAATTAGACTCTTTTTCAAGAGGAGATTTGAAGAACCTGAATGGGAGAGACCTCAATTAGACGGGGTCAAATTTAAGGCCATTGCACAGCAACATAATAACCTCCTGGGGGCCGGTTTTGATGTGAATGAAGTGAGGGATGCGGTGTGGGATTGTGGAAGCGATAAGAGCCATGGACCGGATGGATTCAATTTCAAGTTTATCAAGGAATTCTGGGATGTTATCAAATTTGACCTGCTTCGTTTTATTGATGAGTTCTATGTCAATGACGTTTTTCCGAAGGCAAGTATGCATCATTGTTAGCGTTGATCCCTAAGATTCATGGCCCCCAGTGTTTAAATGAATATAGACCTATTTCATTAATAGTATGTGTGTATAAAATTGTGGCCATAGTGCTGTCTAGAAGATTGAAGAAGGTGCTGCCAACCATCATTGATGAACACCAATCTGCTTTTATAGAAGGTATACATTTGCTGCATAGCGTGGTTATAGCCAATGAAGTGGTTGACGAAGCAAAAAGGTGTAATAAAAATTGTGTTGTCTTCAAAGTTGATTATGAAAAGGCATATGATTCAGTATGTTGAGATTTCCTTTTGTATATGATGAAGCGGATGGGTTTTTGTACTAAATGGATTAGATGGATCGAAGGATGTCTAAAATCAGCTTCTATTTTCATATTGGTCAATGGGAGCCCAACAACAGAGTTCACTCCTCAAAGAGGACTCAGGTAGGGGGACCCATTTGCCCCATTCTTGTTCAACATTGTAGCTGAGGGCTTAACTGGTTTGATGAAAGAAGCACAGGAGAAGAAACTGTTTGAAGGCTTTAAGGTCGGGAAAAAAATGTGGACATCAACATATTACAGTATGTAGATGATACAATTTTCTTTGGGAAAACAACGATGGAAAATGTTAGAGCAATCAAGGTGATGTTAAGGAGCTTTGAGTTGGTGTCGGGATTGAAGATAAATTTTGCCAAGAGTAGATTTGGGGCGTTTGGGGCGAATGAACAATGGATAAACAATGTTGCCAGCTACTTAAATTGCAGAGTGTTGTTGGTACCCTTTTCTTATTTGGGTATCCCTATTGGGGCAAACCCAAGTCGTTGTGAGACATGGGATCCAATAGTCAAAAAATGTGACAAAACACTGTCAACGGGAAACAAAAATATCTCTCTTTCGGGGGAAGGGTGACTTTGATAAAATCAGTCCTAAACTCGATCCCTGTTTTATTCTTTTCTTTTTTCAGGGTGCCGAAGAAGGTGGTGAATAGGTTGTTGAGGCTACAGAGGAGGTTCTTGTGGGGAGGAAACACAGATCAGAAGAAGATTACCTAGGTGAGCTGGGAAATAGGTTGTCTACCGAAGGAGAAATGAGGTTTGGGTATTAGGGATTTAGTGAAGTTCAACCATGCTTTACTTGGGAAATGGTGTTGGAATCTATGTGAACTGTAGGCACAAGGGATTCAAAGTATGGAGGTCGGAGGAATTTGGATGCGACAAGAAGGTCTGTCAGATAATCTCTCTGGTGGTGGGACCTAAGCCACATATGCAATTTGAATGAAGAGGGGGGTTGGTTTCAAAGCGGGATAAGATGGAAAATAGGTTGTGGTTCCAAGGTGTATTTCTGGGAAGATGGATGGAAGGAGGATGGGGTGTCACTGAAGGAGAAGTATCCAAGATTGTACCAGATTTCTCAACGACAACATCAACATCTCCAAAAAAAAGGGAACAACATCGCAAGCAGGTTGGGAATGGCAGCTCTAGTGGAGAAGGTTTTTTTTTGGAGGGTGAAATAGAAACAACTGTAAAATTTATGGAGGATATACAGGGCTGTTAGTACAAGTGAAGCAATAGGATGGGGATGGGAAGGTGATTCGAGTGGGAGATATACAGTGGGGAGCACTTACAGGTTACTTAACAGGGATCTGTCAATTCAGAATCAGGATGATGTCTTCAAGGCACTATGGAGTCTAAAAATTCCAAGTAAAGCCTCATGCTTTGCTTGGACATTGATCAGGGATCGATTTCCTACAAAGAATAACCTAAGAAGAAGGAATATGGAACTCAACGATGTCAGCTGCCCATTTTGTAGAAGTCATGATGAGTATGCGTCTCACCTATTTTTCAGCTGTGTTAAAATCATGCCGTTAAGGTGGGAATCAATGTCTTGGATAAACATAGTGGGGGTATCTTCGGAAATTCCAAAAGACCATTTCCATCAACACTCCTACTGCTCTATATTAATGGACTTAGGATATAGCGGTAGCAGACCTGGTGGATTGCTCTGACATGGTGTATTTGGCATCATAGGAACATGATTGTCTTCCACAACGAAAGTTTCAATGGTCAAAAATTGATGGAGGATGCAATATTTTTCTGCTGGAACTGGCTTAAAAATTTGGAAAAAGGATTTGACATCCCCTTTTATTCTTGTTCTAGTAATATTAAGGATGCCTTTTGTATTCAGGGGATGGATTAGCGTAGAGATTTTTTGTGTGGTTGAGGGTCTAGCCTACAACCAGATCTTTGGTGTCCTAATTCATGTTGGTTTTCATGTATTAGGTCACCATAGTTCTGCACTTTTGTTGCTAGGATGTATATACAACAGTACCACTTGTACTGAACTTATTATCATACATATAATACATATATTTTTGCCGATTAAAAAAAAATGTAAAAGAAGAAGATTTGCATATGTCTAGCTTAATAAGCTCATGAAAATGAATGATTTCAATTTGAAAAATGTGGTTTATTATTAGAAATTGCATATTTTATCATACAAGAACAACCAATAGTTTGCAAGCATAACAGTTTCAGCAAAAACAGCCCCCCAGGCAAGTAAGAGGGCGAAATTAGGTCTTGAACAGCGAAGATGAAAATGACAGACATTTTGTATAAAAGTTCACATACAGGGTAATAATTTCCAGCAGCAGGTTGGTTCACTTCCAGGTCCCAGTCTGTTCTGTAGTCTCGTATCTGCAGTGGGATAAATTCCACAAATTTAAGTTACACCCGAAGAAAAAGAAAATGGATAATGCTTGCAGATACTTGTATACACCATCAACAAATTTATGATCAAATCAAAAGATAAGTTGTTTCCATTTCTTGACTTCCATGAGAGAGAACAGAGACGTAAGTTTTGGCAACAAAACCAAGCATCTAGAAATAGAAAGATGTTGTAATATTTTATAATATCAATAATACATCTAAGCACATATCAAATCAAGTGAATCCCAATTCTAGCAATAACAGTTAGTTATTTTACTCCCTGCTTCCCCCCCTGATATCTCCTCTCATAGACCCTTGTATTTAAGGGTCATCTAGCAGAGTATCTTAATATCAATATTATATGTTATAGAATTTTTTAGAATGTCTTTAGAAATTATCTCTAAGGATTAGTTTTAGTTTCCATGTTTTGTAATATTTTATGATTTGTTTCCTTATTTAATTAGGATTATTAGTATCAATAGGGGTAACTGCTATAGGCATTTTATCACTATATTAAATGTAATGAATCTTCTTATTCATTCATCTAGATTGAAACCCAAAGGGTTCATTATATATATAGATTACAAACTCAAATACTCTAGAATATTCCACATAATACAACTAACTCTAGAATATTCCACATTAAAGCATATTGTATCTGGTCAATATCAATTCTATTGCATTTAATCTTTATTTCCTCCTTTCCCTCTCTCTACACCTTAAACCCAATAATTTCAACAAAAGACAATAATGAAAGTTATGCAAGGTAGCATCTAGTGCCAACACTTATGGATGATCTAAACTATTTACATGCAGTATTTTATGGAACTTAATCTGAGCTGCATACCCTTTTGATAAAATCACGCCCATTAGAATCCGTGTAAAATGTTTTGTTGGTTTCCATAGTAGTTGAAATCCGAGTGGCAACTTCTTTACCAATTCCATCTTCAATCGGTATAGGGCCAACCTGATATTCCAAATACCATAAGTTCAAATAAGTTTCCAACATTCTCTACATGAAATCCTTATATGAAATATATCTCAATATTTACCACAATGTATACAAACAACACTAACAAAGGAAAATCAAACAGTCATAGACAGCTTATACCATGACTAGGAGAATGATACAAATGTAAATTTAAAAACAATTATTTAAAAGCTTACAATAAACTCCACTTCAACATGCTCCTTTCCTTTGTATAGTCTGGTAATCTGCAAGCATATTTGAAGCACATTAATTTCTAATGTTAGATAAGAAGTAGATAAAAAGTCTTATTCCTAATTATTTATTACTATAATTATTATCATTATGGAATAAAAAGTTGGACCTGAGATAAATACAAACTGGAGTTGAACATATACTGATAATGGGGTTGGTTCCACTTTGCTAGACCTCATTCATGAAGTGGGACAAATTATTTTTTTAAGCATCTGGGATGACAGGCAAAACTGCCTCCAGGCTATGCATGACAACATTCAATTATTATTTTGCAAAAATTGGATAGTGTGAAATAATTATCAGGATGGCACTAAGTGCACCTCCCTAAAGCTTTGTTTACTATTTTGTTTACTTCTAGTATCAGAACATTGAAGTAATTTGCATACTATTGAGTGTCAAGAACTGTTCCATCTAAAATTTAAACTATAAAGGTAAAGCCATAATTATCATTTAGAGGGAAAACTATACTAAATTATATTGTTAATCTATTTGACTAAAAATGATATATAAGCCAATGAAAATTTAACATATTAAGATTGTCAAGAAGGTAACATGCAATTTATGTCTTCCCTTTTACACTATACATTTTATTCAATTCATTATAAAATGACAATTTCATATTGCTAAATAGGAAATAAGTTTATTAATAAAAAAGTAATATGAAGATGCTGTTAAAGATGTAACAAGCAAAACACCTGATATATCCATGGATTGATTTGTTGGTGCACTTCATCTAGCACTGGTCCATGCAAAACAGTCAATGGAACCTAAAAATTAAAGTGAAAGTTGTTATGGGAATTTGTTTGTTGGGATATTGTATAACAGAAAGAATTTCAAACCTTCTTTTCATGGTTTATGGGATGTGTGCCATTTGGACGGAAGATATAGGCCCCAGAATTCTGTGAGGGTAATTAAATTGCAAAGTTATATCAAAAGTAGGATGCCAAGAGACTTAAAAAGTGAATAACATATTGGGAGATAAATATGTCCTTATTTTAGTCTTTGCAAATTGGATCAAGTTCACTTTTAGTTCCTAAAAAAAAGTCATTTTTTGGTCCCTCATTTATGGAAATGTGTCATGTATGGGTCCCTATTTCCATAAACAAGGGACCAAAAGAAGACAATTTTTTTAGGGACTAAAAATAAACATTTTTATATTTACTGAGACCAAAAGCATATTTAACCCACATATTTGTATCTACAGTAAAAATATCCATCCACCTGTGGATCTTTTTGATTAGTTCCATTGTATCCAGAATAGTATAGGTAACTTAGTTCAACCTGTTCCTCAACCTTCCATGTCAAAAGTAACAGTGTTAAATGTTAATCAAGTTTTACTTCTTTGCTTTTCATTTTTCTATGCAACCATTTAAATATCAAAGCTAAAGAACATATTAAATCATGAAAAGAGGAAAGAGAACATCACAAATACACAGGCATGATTACACACATAAAAAGTTTCTAATTAAAAGGGAATCATGTCGTGCAAAGTGAAGTCTCACAAACCAGGTTTCTCATATTAACATAATTGGTACACTTCTCTTGATCTGTAGAAAATGTAAGCTTCAAATTTCCTTCACCGACGTGAAATTTAGACTTTTCCACACTTTTATATATATCTAGTGATGATCTTGTGGACCCTGAAAACAAACAGAAATCATTTTATTTGTTATGAGCATGGAATAAATAAAGTCTTTAAATTAAATACTAAAGCAATCTATAATTGAACCTGTCCTTTTGGCAGTTGAGACAGTGTATGTGCTAAAACCAAGTGGAGGTACAGAAACTGTAAATGCAAGCCAGTACTTAGGTGCCTTGGGTGGAGTTTGTCCTAGATATGCCTTCACGTAGTAATTTCTTAAGTCTATATATTTCTCAGCCTGAGGAAGAAGTTGAGATTCTATTTCTATACCATTAGAGTCTTGAACTCTAACATTGGCCTCAACAACCTGAAGCGCCACACCAAAAGATACATTACTTGCATCTATCTATACACACACAGTAAGCACTATCGTAGTTAAATAGATCATAAATTACAAGTCTGTCTTTGCAAATACTACATATATTTCAGTAGATTATAAGTAAATAATACCAATTGCCAAATAATCTTTAACATCATATTGAAGACACTAATAGTTCATGAATGAAGATCACTGAAAGAATCAAAGTTGAGTAAGATTATGATAATTTTCACTATATTAGTTTCAAATGCTCTCAGAGCCACCATATATTGAATTTACAACAATCAAGAAATACTAGAGTGACATCACTCACCGGAATCTGAATCACTTCATTCCTCCTCCAACCTAGAGAGTTGTAAACTACAATAACCTAAGTATAGAAAAAGCTTGTGAGAAGATATAATTTAAAAATTAAATATTAAACAATAACACTGAGGAAAGAAGGACAAAATATGTGAGGAAATAAATATTTTACCAAATTCTTTCCTTGAACCAGATCAACTTCTGATGCAGGACAGTAACTTATGTTCAAAAGTGGACACTGTAAAATATGAAAAGGAAAAACAAATATCAAAATACACTACAGCTTGAACTTGGATATGATAATAAAAAATTATCAATACTCAAATTAAATGCTAATTTTAGAACATTCTTTATATTCCTTCGGAACATAAGGGTATGTTAACAAACATATCTAAGCTCTAATCATTATAATCTTCTAGAGAGAGAACACATAAAACTCAAATGTTATTATATAATAAGACTTGTTGAGAATCATAGTGAGATATTCTGAATTTATTATAAGCATATATCTGATTTAGGGAAAACTGAATATTCTCTAATCATATGTAATTAATTCAATGGGTGAAGACTGTAGGGGTGTACTCGGATGTCCCAAGAGAACATTTTCACCAACATTCCTTCTGTCATTTAAAAGGAATCAGATTACACAGATGGCAAATGTGGTGGACTGCTCTGACCTGGTGTATTTGGCACCATAGGAATAGGATTGTCTTCCACAATGAAGTTTTTAATGGCCAGAAGCTGTTGGAGGATTCTATTATTTTCTGGTGGTCCTGGCTCAAAAATTTGGAGTTAGGATTTTATATTCCTTTTCATTTTTGTTCTAGTAACATGAAGGACTGTTTTGGTTTTCAGGAGAGGGCCTAAGATGTATTTTTTCATTTTGTTTTCCCTAGTCTTAAGTCAGAACTCAGTTGACTTCCTCCATGTTTTTCATGTTTTAAGCCACCTCAGTTCTACTTTTGTTCTTGCTAGGGTGTATGCTATACAGTACTTCTTGTACTGTCTTTTTATCTTTTATATATATTATCTTTGCTGATAATAAACACCCTTTGATCCAGGATATCCATTTAGAGCAAAAACCCATCCTCTTCATCATAAACAAAAGGAAATCCCAGCTTACCGAATCATATGCTTTTTCGAAGTCTGCCTTAAAAATGAAGCAGCTTTTCCTGCTCCTCTTAGCCTCCTCAACAGCCTCATTTGCAGTAATAACACTGTGCAGTAATTGTCTCCCCTCAATGAAGCCAGATTGTCTTTCATCAATGATAATAGGCATCACCCTTTTCAGCCAAGGCAAGCACCTTGGCCACGATCTTATATATACAACCTATAAGAGAAATAGGCCTATAGTCATGTAGACTTTGGCGGTCCAGAGTCTTAGGAACCAAAGCTAAGAATGATGCATTTGACCCTTTTGGGAATGTCCCATTGGCATGAAATTCATCCATAAAGCGGAGTAAATCTGGCTTCAAGATATCCCAAAAAGCCTTTATGAAATTAAAGTTGAAACCATCCGGCCCAGGGCTTTTATCACTGCCACAGCTCCACACTGCTTCTTTTATTTCTGATGTCTCAAAGGGAGCTGACAGAACACTGTTATGCTGTTATTCCAGAGTTGAAAACGGAACCCCATCTAATTTGGGTCTGTCATAATCTAATTCTTGGTAGCTGTCTTTGAAAAATTGTCTAATCTCCTCCTTAACCCTTCCTGGCTCTTGTATCCAGCATCCATCAATTAATATTCCTTGTAACATATTTTTCCGGCGTTTCTAGTTAACAGACAAATGAAAGAAACGTGAATTGCAATCACCCTCCCTAATCCATCTCGACCGAGCTTTTTGCCTTAGCAAAGATGCATTGGCATTTGCAGCCACCCAGAGTTCCTCCTGAACTTGTTTTCTTCTTTTTATTTCGTCTTCATACATTTGTCTATTTTCTGTTTGTAATTCAAGATTGTTCAATTCCATCTCTAAGGTTCTAATCTTCTGTTGAATATGGCCAAATTGCTCTTTGTTCCATATCATCAGCCTCTATATCTATATTGGTAAATGGAAGCCCAACATCAGAATTTCAGCCTTAGAGGGGTCTTAGACAAGGTCATCCATTGGCTCCTTTTCTGTTTAACATTGCAGCAGCAGGCCTTACGGGGATGCTAAGGGAGGCACAAGCAAAGAGTCTGTACGATGGCTTTAAGGTGGGAAACAAAGATATTGATGTCAGTATTCTGCAATATGCAGATGATACCATTTTCTTTGGGAAAGCAACTACAGGAAATGTAAGTTTTAAAGGTGCTGCTGATGAGCTTTGAGATGGTGTCGGGGTTGAAGTTAAACTGTAATAAAAGTAGCCTTGCTGCTTTCGGGATGGGTGATCAGTGGGTATCTGCAGCTGCTAGTCTCCTTAATTGCGGTGTAATGTCTGTACCTTTTCCCTACTTAGGCATTCCTATAGGGGCAAATCCGAGGCGTGGGTCAACATGGGGACCAATTATCAAAAAGTGTGAGAGAAAATTAGCCATGTGGAAACACAAATACCTATCCTTTGGGGGAAGGGTAACCCTTATTAAAGCTGTCCTTAACTCAATCCCTATTTTCTTCTTTTCTTTTTTCAGGGTGCCAGCGCAAGTTATTATCAAATTGGAAAGGGTGCAGAGGAAGTTTTTGTGGGGAAGTAACTATGAACAGAAGAAAATTCCATGGGTGAAATGGGAATCAGTGTGTCTTCCAAAGGAGAAAGGGGGGTTGGGAATCAAGAATTTAAAGATTTTCAATCAGGCTTTGTTGGGAAAATGGTGCTAGATTTATTCCACCAGCCGGAAGCTTTATGGGCTCAAATCCTGGAATCCAAATATGGAGGCTGGAGGAATATACAGGTTTCCTCGAGGTTATCATCAGCTTCGGTATGGTGGAGAGACTTATCTTTGGCTTATGGATCTGTACAGCTTGAGGGTTGGTTCTTTAGTGGCCTCACATGGAAGATTGGGTGTGGAAGCAAGGTACTCTTTTGGGAAGACTCGTGGAAGGTAGACCAGACTTCATTGAAGGATACATATCCTAGACTCTATCAGATTTCCCAACAACAAAAACATTTTATTCAGCATATGGGTAATCAAAATCAAGACGGGTGGGAATGGCAATTACAATGGAGAAGACCCTTTAGGGAGAGTGAGATTCAGCTGGTAATAAGATTCTTGGAAGATATTCAGGGGCTGGTAATTAATCAGCAGCAATCAGATTCATGGATATGGACGGGAGAATCCAATGGAAGTTACTCGGTGAAAAGTGCCTATCACTTGCTTAGAGGGAGGAGGATAGACACTCTCAGGATGAAGTCTTTAAGATTCTTTGGAAGCTGAAAATCCCATCCAAAGTAGCATGCTTTGTATGGAGGCTTTTGAAGGATAGACTACCTACAAGACACAACCTTAGGAGAAGAAATCTAGACATAACTGACATTCATTGTCCTCTCTGCAATAACTCCGAGGAAGATGACTCACATCTTTTCTTTAGCTGTCCTAGTATCTTACCTCTATGGTGGGAGTCATGGGCATGGGCAAGTCTCATTGGGGTATACTCTTGTAATCCAAAGGAGCATTTTCGACAATCCTCTTTTTGCCATCTACGTGGGAAAGCTTTATCTAGGTGGTTAACTTGGTGGACAGCCTTAACATGGTGTACTTGGAACCATAGAAACCAGATCCTTTTTCATAATGAATCCTTTAACGGCCACAAACTTTTGGAAGATGCCATTTTCTTTTGCTGGTCTTGGCTGAGAAACCTAGAGAATGGTTTTGATACCCCTTTTCATCATTGGTCTAGCAACTTGAGAGAGTGTTTTGTACCTTTGGGGAGGGGTTAATTTACATGTATTTCGTCTATGGTTTTTTCTTTTTGCACGATCTGTCAGAACTTCGTCGGCTTTGGTATAAAGCCATCAAAGTTCTGCGTAGATTCCGCTGTTTTGTATCTTCAGCAGTACTCCTTGTACTGTTTTATATATATATATATATATATATATATATATATATATTATCTTTGCTGATCAAAAAAAAAAAAAAATCTTTGCTGATAAAATAAAAATGTAATTAATTCAATAAAGCCTATATAAACTGTCTTCTGTGGTGTATTCAGGCACACAGTTTCTCAATAAAATATGTATCTGTTTATTCTCTTTTAACAAGACTAATTGGACTATATCGAAATACAACAGAAGAGATTGGATGCACAAACTGTATATAATAACACATACAAGAAAATTGCTGGAAAAGAAATTACTTTTGTTGTGCTTAGTTATGCCACCTTTTGTCGTTTTTCTTTCTTTGCAAGAAGATAATGTCTCTCATGTCACTGTTCAGTAGGGGAATCCACTTTTAATTTAGCTTCCCCTTGACCTTTTCATCTATCTACCTTGAACAACACTTTAATCTAAGATTTTTAGTATTTGAGATTATTTTGTTTTTGGGGATTTTTAGTATTCAAGATTTGGAAGAATCCTCAGAATTGGAGGTTCTTCCAAGTCCCCTTGATTAGGTTCATTGATCCTTCAATCAAATTAAAAGAATTTGGTCTCTTGATCCTTCTGGGTGTTTTCTGGCAAATCTATTTTCAACTCTTAACTCCTTTTAAGGTTAAGGCCCAGTTTAAATCAATTCCTCAACAAGCAATTATAAGAGAAGAAAATAAGGAGGTAAAATGATTCCAACTTTTCATATGTTAAAATCAACTTATGCTCTTCAATTTTTTTAGAAACTCGCTTATCCAACTTCTTCTAGGATTGAGATGCTTAACTTGATTTTTAACCTATGGGAGAAGTTTGATTAAATTTACCTCGTTATTTTCTCTTCCAATAAGTTTTTGTTAAGAAGTTTATCTAAACTAGACCTAATTATTTTATTTGGACAGCTGTGCTTTAAAGAATAAATACCAATGTGTTAGGAAGCTACCTATTAATAGAGTCTATATTAGAAAATGGCAGAGGGGGGAATTACATGGAATCGAATGATTCATATATCAGATTGCATGTGCAGCAATCAAGGGGAATTGAGTGATTTATAAAAGGAAATAATTGAGCGATTTATGTATGGAAATAAAAGGAAATCAAGAAGGAAGTTGACCCATATAGCTATAAGAAAGGAGTTAGGGAGATGAAAAAAAGAAAAAAAAAAAATAGAAGTCGGTAAGGGAGAGTGCAGGGTCTCTCAAACATCCTGTTTTACTTTCATTTCTGTAATTCTGCTGTTCTGGTACTGCCATCTATTGGTACCAGGATAAATTGAAGAATTAACCAGTAAATTTATGCTAGTTCAGAGTGTTCTGATCCAGTTTCTAACACAATGACAAGCTATAGAAGCATAGGCCATATAAGGGAATTTCCCTTGTAAGTGTGTTATGATGGTGCAAGCTCAGTTCTTCACTTCTTTCATTGTTCAGCTGCTACTGCTTCATGCAAGCTCAGAGTTCATGGACCATTACTGACCAGTTTTACTAGTTTTGGAAGAAGTAAAGAACCCAATGCTTGTGACACAGTGCAATATTTGCTACATTTGGGTGCGTTTGGGTGGAGCTAAGCTCTCGCATATTTTAGGATACCTATTCAGATAACTAGTTGCTTTGGGATAATATTAAGTGTTTGGCTTACACATGGTGTAAAGCACATGCCTATTTCAAAGGGGTAATCCTTGCAGACATATTAAGGAATTGGGTAGCTCTACTACATTGATGTCTTTTGGCCCTAGATGTATACTTTTCTTTTCTCTTTTTTAAGGAGGATTTCTTAACCTCCTTTCCCTCTGGCATATTCTTATCCTTGTCTCAATATATTTCTTCTTATATTAAAAAATAAATATTATTGCTAAGAAAATCTCCCTTATAAGTCAACATGCTTAATGCATGAAATATGACAACATTTTTTAACATGTGAGAACATTATAGTATGCTGAATACCTGAGAAATAAAGATATTTCTATGTAGTGAAGATGAAGAAAGGAATACAATCCACGAAAAATAAACAAAACCAGATTTTCCATGAAATATACTAAATGGTAATTTCCTATCAGCTAAGGAATAATAAAGGATAAGAAATAATTTATCAACTACATGTTATCAGAAACAGTTTTAAGTCAAGGAAGAAGCAGGTCATTTCAGGTGCACAAACTTAAAAGGATTTGAGCTCTTTTACTTGTTGAAACTTTGTAACTGGGTTTTGACATGTAGTAAGCAATGGTGACTCAATCAAGCAAGCCAGCGATGATGAAACCAAATCCTCTGCCTGCACAAAGGCAATATATATGCCACCAGATGATATGCTGACAAATGGTTATAACAATTACTTGAAGACAGATAAGATGAAACCACACCTCCTTGTAGCCTATTGACAATCGTTTAGAATAATCATTAGCCACATGCTGCTTTTCTGTGCCAGTGACTGCATCATGGTGTTGCGCAATTGCTAAAGCATCAGCTAATGAGTCTGTATTTGGCCCTGAATTCATTCTCCCCCTAAAAAACTCTAGTTGTCTTGCAGCCTAATAATTTATTGGTAGAAAGTAAATTCCAAACACCAGTGGAAGACATTGACTACCTTGTAAAATACAAATATACAAATCATACCAAATAATAGCCACTCATTAATCTGACATAGCGTTTGATAGCTGGCCTACTGGTAAAGTATCCTGTCCAGTATGCATTTGCACGATCTGCATAACTGGTATTTGTTTCATGCATATATGAGGCAAAACATCATACACAGAAAAAAAAAAAACTAAGCAAACATATTATGCAACAACTAAATATTAAACTCACGGGAAGAAATCATGAGTCTTGATTGGCCAGGACTCATTTGTAGCATATTTTGCATCAGTATATATGGATGGTGTAGAGTACAGAGCATTGACACGTCCATCCTAAAGTTGTCCATCAAACAAACTTTTAGCAATCACGCAGTTCATAATTACACCAAGAACAAAGACATAAAGTCAAATCATGACTTAACTAACAATCAAATGGATTCATGTATGTGAGAAAGTTACCATGTTTACATAATGAATAAGCTTGTCCAGCTGTCGGAACCATGTTTGTGCATATTGATACTTAAAATCAGTTCCCATTGTCCACATTATGTGATTTGTTCGAGTTATGTTTGCCTGATAACGATTCAGGTGAGATCCAGCATAAAAGCCATTAAAGTTCCCTCTAGTTCATACTCATTAGCAAAATTAAAGTTCTCATTCAAGTTTCAAGTTATGAACACATAAGTGTGGTTGAGATGGATTGTCGTTAAAGGAGGTAGGAAACATCTTTTGAAAGTATCAACCATAAGAAAATCTAACAGATCATTACATGCTAATATCATAATCCAACATTGCACTGGACAAATAATCAGAATACATTGAAGTGTATAATACAAATCACTAGATAGTCTGATGCAAACATCACTCACTATATAAAGATGATAAGCTCAAAAGAGAGGCAACTAAGAAGCCTAGATACATAATAGAAATTGGTACAATATAATACAGATATGGAGAATTTTTAAAACATAAATATAAGAAAAGGTCAAGATATGTTAAGAAAAATTTATATATGTAACATAAATGCACAATATTTGTAAAGAGACATTCATATTGCTAATTGCTCATTAATACATAAACAAATCAATGGTCAACAATAAATGATTATTACAATTGTATCAAACACAAATGACAGTAATCATTTTTTCTTACATCACTAAATATTTGTTTTCATTCTTTGAACTCTAATAATTTCTAAAAGTATCTGTTGTAAATAGGAACCAATTTAGGATAGAAATCCCTGTATATAACTCTCTCTAACAATCACTGAATTCAGTTTTAGTCTCTTAATATGTATCACAAAAGTAATATATCTTCTTTAGCAGTTTGAAGACAAACTTGATCAACTTACCTGTGATAATGCAGCAGCAACAAAGTCATTCACTCGATCTTGGACATTGTAATCAAACAATTCCATGTTATCCTTAAGCATTCAAGTATGCAAAATTTAGCACAGCAGAGAAAAAAAATAGTTAACATGTGATAGCAAAATTAACAAGTTCTTCATATAATATTACTTGAACTATTGCTGAGTCATCATTAACTTCAAAGTAAAATCCTGAAGGTGGCTCATAATTTTCTGGAAATGCTCCAGCAAAGATCTGGAAGAACACAAAGGCAACAAGGATACACAACATAATTAAAAGAAACATTTAGTTTAAGAGACATCAATCATTAAAAAACTAAGACAACCATACAAAATATTGAAAGAGAAAAAAACATTTATTGATATTCACCTCGGAAGAGGAGCCAAGGCTCTTGCTACCCTGCCAGATAACCTCAAGACTCTTATCCTTCTTGCGCTTAGCCCTATCTTGGTAATCTATCCGACCAAAGAAAAATGAGTCAAAGCCAACCTGCATACACAGTAGAACCAGTTGATAGCCCACAAAGAAATTAGTACTTCTGACAGCTATCTTTTTCCAAATATATTCATTAGTCATGACAAGATTCATCGCTTGAAGATCTGTGGCATACTTCAGCTCCCAACAGGTAAGCCTGCACAGCAGAATGTCCAAAAGGATCAATTTGCCAACCAATTCTGGGAGTCACACCAAATTCCTCTTTTAGAAATTGATGTCCAAGTGCAGTCTGATCAATCATGTCTATGTAATGTGTTACTGCCTCATCATGCATAGCCATGGCACCATTTCTGTAACAAGCAGAAAATAAAGGAAAGAAATAACATCAATACCCAAATACATGACAAATGAAGAATATAATAAATGGAGAGAGACATTTATCCATAGTTTTTGGAACCCTCACAAACATGAATGATGACTTAGTTCTTAATCGCTGTGAAATTTTTAATCAGAAATGTAATTTACATGAACTCTAGTTGACCCGAACTAACGAGTTTCTTAACCACATCCTGAACAGCTTCACTTTGATCTCTCCACCATCGCTTGAAAAAGGCCTGCAATGATTAAAGTGAAAGAATTAATAAGAAACAGCCTACGCATAAAATGAACACATAGTTACTGCTATGTTCAAGCATATAAACATTGACAGGGTAGGAAGGCAAAACAGGAAATGTTCGATATAAATATAAATTTACATTACAAAGAAGAGATTCAAATATATATGAGTTCAACACTTGGTGTTTGACAAACCCTCAAACTCTCTTGATATTCCTCTCCACCAATTTCATATGCTATAAGCCCTATCACACAGCAGTATTAAGTTGATCTACAGAGAGAGCAATTAATAGTTAACATTATAAGAAAAAGCTTTAGAAGTAGTCCATATTTTCAAAAATATTTTTTTTTCTCATTATCTAAATATTCCTATTAGCCAATGTCACAAGCATTAACGGTCTTAGGTCTATCAACCTACTGTAGAAGCAACATTAATCTGTTGGCACAATAGGGATGTTAAATATAAGACATCACATTTGGAAGATAAAATGCCAAGGAAGGCATTGGCTACAGAAGGAAATGATGAACTTCATATTGTATCTTGGAGCATCACTACATTGAACCTAAACGACCAACTTGTCTACCTCCTTTAGGCACAAGCAGAAGCACTTCAATCCAATAAAGGAAACTCATGAGAGCAACACATAAGGGGGTAAAAACAAAAAAAGTTAACTTACCATCTCAACATAGATAAATTTTCTGTTCTTGTCAGCCAAAAGAGCATGCACCATGGAGTCCAACACATTTTGCACACAAGCCCCCTACAAAATGCAATATAACAAAAAAGTCAATCAACTTGCAATTTTCAGCACATTGTTCTCAAGTTTAATCAAAGAAAGAGAAAAGAAAACACCTGAATTGAATTGTTGGAACCAACATAGTACTGATCAACGGTCTTCAACCAACCAACATCATCGTGGGTGTGAGCTACCAGATGAACATTGAGCTTCCCAGGGACTATGCCCTGGGAAGTGTTGTACACCATAAACTTGGATTGCCCACAAAGGAGAATTTCCAAAAGGGTCAACAAAAAGAACAATTTTTTCGCCATTAAATGCTGAAAATGATGAATGGCGTTTTCACCCATGAAGGGAAAAACCGTTTGAGACGCCAAAGAAGAGCTTAAAATATTTTCTTTTTCCTTAATTTCTCTGCCAAAATGGAAGAAGATAAGACTTTTTCCCGTTGCTGATCATGCACAGTGGTGATCCTGCAAGCTCATCAGAGTCACTTCCATGTGTTATGCTCCAACGTTGCAAGTACAGACAGGTGGTTTTATCGGCTCTTAATCTGACTTCGCTTCTAATGTAACCAAAATACATGACAGAGAAGTAAGATGCACTATTTTAAATGTAACCATTTTTAGGATAAAATGTGTATTAATTCCTTGATATTTATTAAATTTGATTATAATCCCTACATTAACAATAATGGCATTGGTTCTGGTTTGATAAGGAAAGGAAGGTTACCAACACTTTTTTTACACTATTTTTTATTAATTAAAATTTATTAAGAACTGCAAAATCATAATAAAATTCAATAAATAAAAAGTAAAACTCATACAATTTTGTGGTATCTAACAAATTAGAACTAATAATTGAGAGCATAGCAAAAAAAGTATGTTAAAGAATATATTATTACATTTTTATCTTATTTTTTCTTGGTTAAGTCAAAATAAAGTATAAAGACAAAATTTATCATATTTTATAAATACGAAAACTAAAATTATTATTTTTAAAATATAAAGATTTAAGCCAATTTTGAAGAATCTAAATCACATTTTCTCTATTTATATTAATATAAAGATTTTAATAAGAATAATCAAATTATTAGTTTTACTTTTGGTTGAACAAGTTTTTATTTATACTTTGGTGGTTTTTAATAAATTTTAATCAATAATAATAAATACTTTTAAATTGTTAACATTCTTTAAATGAGAAATGAAAAGATGATATATACAATTCTTTTAACATTTTTTATTGCAAAAAACTTGTTAAATAACTCTACTTTAAATTTAAAGAAAATTATGGTTAAGAATATTGAAAAAAAAAAACTACTAAGTAAAAAGTATGATCGTTAATAATACATTTGATATAGTTTAAATTTAAAGAAATAATTACTTTTTTTTAAGTTATTTTAAAATTTTAATAAAAATATTTATTTTCTAAAATAAATTATACTAAATAAAGAATATTATTTTGAATCACATCAATTTATGAGTTTAAAAAGTGTATCAAAGTATATTTTATCCTTCCTCAATCAAAATCAATCGAAGTCTCCTCGGTAGTTAGCATTGTCTCCATTTGTCTGACATCATCGCTAAAACATTTTCCATTTTCATTTCTTAATTTAATAATTAATTACGTTTTCGGATAATGGGATAAGAGCCAGAGCCAGATCCAGACAAAGTCAAGTGATATTTCCTTTTTAAGAGAAAAATAAAGTGGGGCTTCTGACCTGTCTGAACAGTGGATGATTTCTTTTCCTTTTGATGAGTCACGAATCATGATTTTAAGTACCTAAAGTCTTATGTTTCAATCACATTGAATAAAAATATGCACATTTAAATAATCTGGTTACCATAACGTTCAAGCAAAAACATTATACATTTATTATATCATGTGGAAACTATAAAATGTGTTCTGACAATCTTCTTTTTGTGCATATAAAGTTTCATATTTGAATATTCGATTACCGTGTCGACCACCATGAATTGTTTTAGTACATAGCTCGATGAAAGCTCTGCAGAAATTCTAGCGTTGCAAAGAGTCACTTAATACACTCTTATTCTGCAGAAGTCATGTGAATTAAGCCATATCACTATACTAATACAACAATGTATATCAACTAAGAATTAAACTTAATATTAACGAAAAATATCAAATGATTATGTAAACCTTTGTATCGTACAAATATTTTAAAATGGTGACAAGTCACTGATTCATTAGCTTAATGCTAACAGAAGCAGAAAAGACCAACATGTATGAGCAAACCTCATATTTCACTATTTACAGAACTAAAAACTTCTAGGAAGTTTTAGTACTAGAAGCTTTAGTGTGTATGCAACTCTTATATTAGTAGTCACCGAGACTCAAGTTACAGAACTTTTTATTTGTTTACAAAAGCTTATACAGAAATACATATTTTCCAGCAACATGTTGAGGGCACTACAACAATATAATATACATTACATGGGAATATCAGATTACAGCCAGACACAATGCATAGATGCCACTGTGTTGGGTGCTTTGCTACATTGCCACATGATTTTCTGCTTCAGGAACTGTTTGGAGGGGATCAAATTCAATAAAGAATGTCCGAATCTCCATCGGAGCAAGTTCAACCACGAACTTCGTAGGATCAACGGGTCCTCCTCTCACCACCTTTGGTTCTTCAGTGGAGCCTTCTACCTTCCAATCTAGCTTCCTCTTTTCCATTTGAGCTCTTTCTTGATTAGCAGACAAACTCGTCTCTGTCACTTTATTGATCTGAAAGGTTGAGTTGTCAAAAGGAAACTATGCATGAGTACATAATGTGTGAAAAAAACTAACTTGGAGTAGTTCGCTATCACTCTTACCATCTTGTTAGGAAACAACTTTTTCAATTCCACACTTGCCGTTACTGAGTAATTTTTGTCCTCTCCGATCTATATATGTAAATAGGCACCAAACATCAATTCAAGAATATAGGGTATTTGGTGTCTTAATGCAAAGCAAAATATTTGAGAGAGAATAAAGATAATGGAAAAAGTTGTAAATCTTGATGCATGAAAAATATCATAAATCATTCATAGCTAGATTACAAATTTGCATGGGTAAACTGTTATTGATCTCTAACAGTTATATACATAAATATTATTTCCATTATTTTGATAGAAATTGTTGAAATATGAACAATGAACACTCTTTTTCATACATACAGATTGAAACCCAAAGGGTTCATTATATACAACTAATTCTAATATTCTAGAATATTCCACAACTTATTCTAATACTCTAGAATATTCCACAACTAATTCTAATACTCTAGAATATTTCACAACTGATTCTAATACTCTAGAATATTCCACAACTAATTCTAATATTCTAGAATATTCCACACTCCCCCTCAAGTTGGGAGATATATATTAATCATTCACAACTTGCTAATTAAATCCTCAAAGGTTGGCTTGTGTAATCCTTTAGTAAGAATATCCGCAGTTTGCTCTTTGGTAGGTATATATGACAAACATACACTACCATCCTCCAATTTTTCTTTGATAAAATGACGATCAACCTCCACATGTTTAGTTCTGTCATGGTGAACTGGATTTTGAGCAATACTGACAGCAGCCTTATTATCACAATACAATCTGATAGGTAGGGAATAAGAGATCTTCAATTCCTCAAGAAGTCTTTTTA
>PYAF01004487.1:0-22297 GCA_007407185.1 Glycine tomentella
ATTATGGACTTTATACTTACCATGATTAAATGACTCTGTCTATGAATTACGCTAAAATTAGTGCGATGTAGCAAACCGACTAGAATGATATTTTATGTCTTTTCATTTCATAGAAAATTTTTCGTAACAACATCGATAATTAAGTACGAATCACGTATTAATCTAAAAATAATAAAAAATAAAAACGAAGTCGTTATATTCAACACAAGTTAGTTGACACATTTCAAGCTCATATTCAAGTAACTTACCAAATAGTGCAACCATGGACATCTTTGATAGATCTTTTGATTCCTTGATTGATGTCGCCTTTGGTTGCCAAGGTCTTGTGAGACACTTCAAGATCTTGATGTTTAGTTCTTCAGTATCAAAGATCCTCCGAAGACCCAAAAGATGATTGACTATATGAGTGAATCTTGTCTGTAGCTAAGAAATGCTTTCTGTGGTGTTCATCTTGAGCATCTCATACTCATGGATCAAGGCATGCTTTCTTGATCTTCTAACTTCTTCAGTTCCTTCATGAGTTATTTCCAGCATCTCCCACATTTCTTCAGGATCTTTATCACTTTCAAAACCAAGAAATCTTTTTACTCAATCAAATAACTCAGTCCAAGAAATCAATAGATCAAAACTGAACTTGTTGAACAATGAATATGAATCAAAGAATCAATAACCAATGAACAAGATGAATGATAGAGAGATAGAATCAAAAACACAAGCAATTTATACTGTTCACTTCACAACTGAAGCTACATCCAGTTTCTTCTAATCAACACTAGATTAGAGTTTCACTATTATAAATTTCTGTTCTTACAAGCTTTTACAAAACCCTCCCCTTTATCAACACTAGATAAAGAATATAAATCTAAAACCCTATTAGAAATTTAAGGAGCAAGAACCAGAGAACACTACTTTGTTCTTGAGCTAGAGAACCCTTCTCTAGAACCAAGCATAAAGAAACCACTTTACAATAGCCAAATACAACAAAAATTTAAAAACAAATTTACACACAAAGATTAAGGAGAAAGACAACATGATGATCCAATGAATGTTATGCACATGAATTACCAAATCAGGTTGAGTAGCAAACTAAATCAGATCAAGCTTTTCCTTAACCTTGAAAAGAATCTTGCTCAAGAATCATTCAAAGACCCATTGATGTTTTGTGTAACGCCTCGTTTTACCATCTTGTATTTTATTGATTTTGAATGAAATTTCTTTTCCACTTGCTTTAGAATTATCTTAATTATAAATTTCACGGAAAATTCTTTTCTTCTTGCTTAGAGTAATTCATACGAAAGATACTATCCATCAATATCATAAACGAGTTTTTTGTCACCAAGCGTTCCTCCTAACTTTAACATAATAAAATAAAGTCCAAAATACAGTTCTAAGTCTATAATAAAATACAGTCCATAATAATATACAAACCGCTCTAAGTTCTATTACACATTACATATTATCAAAACAATTATCATAAGTATTACAAAATATCTGCCACCCAAAATATCTTCTCAGTATCTTCTACACAATCCATCTGTTGGCTATGCTTTTACTGTTCTTCTACTCGCCCAATTAAATTGAGGTCATCGCAGGTGTCAACCACAGACACAAAGTATAGGGTAAGTTTATGATAAATATAAGTCATAAAATATATACAGAAAGTCATCACAGAATGTATATACAGGAAGTTATCATAATATCATCAAAATATGATGCATGCTTCTCTTCTTTATATGATGCATGATTTCTCAAATTCTTATCATTTGGTACCATAGTCAAGATAGTCCCACTCTCTCTCTTTGTGGCACAGAACTTATCCATTCAGTCAGGGTAGGTCAATGTTGCAATAGGAAGGTCACCTCCATGCATGTGATCATCATGGTGGTGTGGTCTTCACTGCCACAACTACCCCCTAGCTCAGACTCCTCTTGTCTGAACGCATGGACTCAGTTAAGCTATCTGACACACCTCCTCTTGAGGCAAATAACACGGACTAGTCCCCGCCAGGCATATGCATATGAAACATGCATGTATGATTCTCTTTTATCTCATATTTACTCTTCAGTATTAGTCTCCAATTTATATCTTATATGCTTTACTAACCATTCAACATAAATCCAGCACAGACTCAGCTCCACATATCATCCATGTATAAGGATTTATAGAAACACTCAGCAACACATGGATTTTATAACAATTCATAGAAATTCCCAACAACACGTGAACTTCATAAAACACTTAGCAATACATGAATAAAACACACTCAAACAATTTATCAAACACATGGTGTGCAAGCTTAATTTCATAGAAATATTTTAAATAAAGCAATACTTAAACTATATTTAGCATAAAACTCCCTATACATACCTTGTTATTTCTTCTTAAAACTTGACTTCAATCTTCTAAATGCTCCTAGTTCCACGTGAGCTTTCAAAGTAGCAAGGCTTAGGGTTTTGTTTTTAATTCTACTTGAAAGGTAAAAGGATGTAGGCTTATGGTTTTGCACGTATGCTTCCTTTCTTGTCCAAGCTTGGTTTTCAGTTCCTACTCCCTCTATTTATAGTGTTGATGAATGCCTTGCCATGAAAATATCCCTTAAGTATTTATGACTTAGCTTTCCAATTGTTTAAATCTTATTGGCTAGTAGTTTCTTATCCTACAAGTGGCTATGTTCTTGAAAATTCTACATCATTCTCCATTCCCCTCATTTTGCACGTTCACTTTGCTAGCTTGTAGAGAAATCTTCATTTGTTTTGATCATGAAAATATCTTAAAGCTATTGTTGACTATTCTTTCCAAATGGACCAATAGCAAGCCTTCAAGCTTTTTAGCCATCTAAGTGTCCACTTTCTTGAATTTTCTCAAGCCTTCCCTACTCCTCTTGATTGTGCACGTGGATTTGCTCAGCTTGGAGAGCAATCTTCACCAATTTCCTTCTTCTTTATGTGGTATAGCTAGGTGTTAGAGATTTCCTTCTTCTTTACGTGGTATAGCTAGGTGTTAGAGATATTTTGTGTTTTTCTTCATTCTTGAATTTTCCCCAAAACCCATTTTAGTAAAATAGTGGTTCTAGATTCGTTAACCGTTGGACAACATCACCAAGTGAAAACAATAGGAATACCCACAATAACCAAGAGGGGGGTGAATTGGTTTAAACTTGGTCTTTTAAAATTTATTTATAAAATCAGAGTCAAAGGATCTTAATCACTTTTAAACCAAGAATGTTTTTAATCAATCAAATCACTCAACTCAAGAAACCAATAGCTCAAAACAAAACTTGTTGAGTAATGGTAATGACACTAAGAACAAATGAACAAGATGACTTGTAGAAATAGAGATAAAGAAAAAGCAACACAATCAATTTTATACTGTTCATTTCTCAAGAGAAGCTACATCCAGTTTCTTCTAATCAACACTAGATTAGAGTTCCACTATTATAAAATTTTGTTCTTACAAGCTTTACAACAAACTCTCTTCATCAACACTAGATAAAGAATAGAAATCTAAAACCCTATTAGACTTCTGATGAACAAGAACCAGAGAACACTACTCTGTTCTTTCTTAGAGAACACTACTCTAGCCCAAGCTTCAAGAACCCTTTTACAATAGCATCAAATAACAAAAATTGCAAAAACGAAATTACAATCAAAGATTATGGATAGAAACAACCTGATGATCCAATGAATATGAATGCATATGAATTACCATTACACTTTGAAATCTCTTGCCCAAGAAATCATTCAATACTCATGAAGATTAAAGAGAGTGACAAGAAGTTAGTAAACCCATAAAATCACTTTCTAACTCTTAGAAGGCTTGTGTATACTCAGAAAATTCGAAGTGTTCAAGTTACAAACCAAGTCAAGCCTTCCTTCTATTTATGACAGATTTTTGTAACAACCTGTAATCAATTACACGCGCCAAATAATCGATTAAAACACATTTTTAATCGATTAAATTGTCACTTAATCAATTAAAGTGTTCAAGGCACATTTTGGGTTTCAAAAACGAACAAAATAATCGATTAATCCGAGCAGTAATCGATTAAATCAGAAAATATTTATTTCAAAAACAGTTTGTGTAATCGATTACAAATATCAATAATTGATTAAAGCAGTGAAGCAAGCTTATTCAAATAGCCTATGTAATCGATTACGAATAATGGTAATCGATTATCACAACAATGCACAAAATCCATTTTACACTATGTAATCGATTACAAGAGTTGTGTAATCGATTAAGGTGTTCATCTAAGCTTTTCCAGTTTTAAACATGAACAGAATAATCGATTAATCTACTATGTAATCGATTAAAACAGTGAAATTACATTTTTCCAAAAACATTACTCAATTAATTCCTTTTTCAAAGTGAGAGTAGCTTTTGATATTTTAATGAAAACATTTAAGCATGTTAATGATTATATGCATGCAATGCAAGGATCAAAAGATTGGCTTCTCCTACACTTTATTTGAATTACAATCTTCAAGGCATGTGAAAAGCTCAAAATATTCTTCTAAGTCATAGGCTTCATTCTTCTTGTTGCTCCCCCTATATGCAACAATCTCCCTCTTTTTGGCTTTGAAAATGCCAAATATTTGATTGACCATGTGTTTGATTTTGAAGTACTTTGAGGGATGAAAATAGAAGAGTTTGAACTATGTAAACCTGAAAACAAATCAGCCTCTTTGCCAAGAACAAGTGTTAAGAGATTTGTTTGCATAAACATTGATCATTAACTTGCATTAGTTGCTTCCTTGGACTTATTTGCTCAATTTTCTCCCCTTTACTTAGATAATTCATCAGCCTTTAATTTGTGCAAAACACAACAGAAAAATAGAGCACAACAGAGTATGATATCAATCAATATTTCTCCCCCTATTTGTCTTATCAAAGACAAAAAAAAATAGCATAGCAAATAACGAGAAGGAGAAAATAAAGACTTCATTAATCAAAAGGGGAAGAACGGTACATTAATTAGAAAAAAAAAACAGAAGAAAAATAGAGTAAATCAAAAAGAGGAAATACAAGAAATCATAGCAATCCTAAAAGGATTCAGAACCAACAAGGACAAGCTTAGACTCTATGTTTTCTAGCCTATATTTTATCTCCTCCAAAGCTAAATTAGTCTCAGCCCTGTGCTCATGATGTAGGGACAATAAGCCATCCATCTTTTGAATCATAAGAGATTCAAATGGACTATAAGATGGTTGAGCAGGGCCTTCATCTTCAGCCTCTTCATCAGCTTCTTCTTCATTTCCTGCAGCAGGGATTTGTTGGCCAGCCATTTGCCATCCTTGAGGGGTTTTGACCATCCCAAGCTTGGTGAGATGTTTCTCTTTGATGAGGCTATTGCTTGAGTTTGTGTTGTCAACAACCTCATTAGAGACATCTATATTAAAGTAATCAATAAACCTGGAAACAAGAATAACATATGGAAAAGGGTAATTCATTAACCTCTTGGATTTAAGCATAGTTTCCTCAAGAATAAGAATCCAATTCATCTGAATTGAATTCTTGAGACCATACACAAGTTGTAGGTCATCATCAATCGCTTGGGCATGATTGGTGGCTCTAGGGGTTAGGATGTAGGTGATTATGGAGTGAAGAAGTCTATCTTCATGGGTCATTGGGCCAGTGCTTAGCCTAAGCTTTAGCCTCATTTGGGGATCAAGAAGCATCCCCCTATAGGTTTCCACCCTATTATAACCCCCAACATCTTCTTCAAATTTCCTTTCACCTTCAAAGGAAATTCCAGCAATAGCTTCCCAGACTTCAGGAGTAATTTCCATGGCTACTCCATTAACTTAGGACAAAAGGGTCGCATCCATAGAGCCCTTAGCATAGGTGTAGAACACCTTTACTAATTCAAGGTAAAAGGTACCCTTCATCTCAACAAACTTTTGTTGGATATAGGGGGAGCAACAAGAAGATTGAAGCTTAGGACTTGGAAGAGTGTTTTGAGCTTTTCACATGCCTTGAAGATTGTAACTCAAAAAGAAGTGTAAAGAGGCCAATTTGTTGATCCTTGCATTGCATGCACATAATCATTTAAATACTTATATTTTCATCAAAATATAAAATCAATCTTTTGAAAAGAACTAAATAGGCAAAGTTTTGGAAAAATGCATATCTTACTGTTTTAATCGATTACTCTATGGTTTAATCGATTATTTCCTTTGTTTTTAAATCTGGAAAAGCTTTTGAAGAACAATTTAATCGATTACCACTACTTGTAATCAATTACATTAGTGTTAACTGAAAACCTTCAATGTTGGATTAATCGATTACCATTTCTAGTAATCGATTACATAGTCTATTTCTGGAAATCATGTCGTTTTGTGTTAATCGTAATCAATTACATAAGTGTTTTAAACTTTCATGGGTTGTTGCTTTAATCGATTACTATATGGATTAATCGATTATTTTGTTCATGAAACATTTCCAGAAAGCTGATGAACAGTTTAATCGATTATTTGGTTAATTTAATTGATTACACAAGGCAATTTAATCGATTACACCTACAGATTAATCGATTACAGACAGTTAATTCTGTTTTATATAAAGCTTGGTGAGTCTTTTTCTTATAAATAGACATATTACGACTTGCTCATCACAAGAGAGATTTACCCATAAGTTTCTAAGCTTTCATAAGTGCCCAAAATTTATCCGTTTCTCTGAGTTCAAACAACATCTTGTGTGATCAAGATTTCTGAGTTTCTTAGAGAAAATATTTTAGAAAAGAAGGATTTCCAGATTGTGATTCTGAGCTATTAATCTTTGCAACCTGAAAGTGTGGTAACAACATTTCATTTCATTCATTCATACATGAAGGATCTCAGGTTATGTTTATCTTGAACCTTTCTTTTTTATGTTCTAACAATTTCAATTGTTTTGTGATATATCATTGTGAACCTTTTCAAGCATGCTAGAGTAGGTTTCTCTAGTGGTTGGGATTCTGATTAGGGTTCTTAGTATCTTGGTGATTTGTATTCTAATAGGGTTTTAGAATCAATATCTTTGTCTAGTGTTGATAAAGAGATCACTTGTAAACTGCTTGTAAAAGATTATTTGATATAGTAATAACTCTAACCTAGTGTGGGTTGGAAACAACTGGATGTAGCCTCCAAGGTTGATATAAACCACTTTACCCCCCCTCTTGGTTTGTTTGATTAGTGTTCATTGTATTTTCAACTTTCTCAATCCCTTAGTTTCGAGAAAAGCAGGGAATTGAAAACCTTCTCGAATGAACCAGTCAAGTTCACGGTGTTTGGGAGGACAAGCTAATTTTGTGGCATTGAACTGAAGATAGGTCATTTTGTCTCTCTCAACAAGAAACAAATGGTCTAACCTATTGACAGCAGGGTTAGAGGTTTCAGCAGCCTTTCTTTTGGAAGTTTTGACTCTCTTAGATCTGGACATGGCTAATGGATGATGAGAGACTATCTGGACAAAGTTTCTAAACTTAGAGGGAAGAAGAACACAATAGTGCTTAAGAAAAAAGATGAGGATGGTGTGATTTCTTCCTTCAACAAAGGTTGTATTTATAGAAGATTTTGGGCTCCAAAGTTCAAATTTGAAATGAGGAACATTTAATTCGTATTAACCCACTAACATTAAAGCACAAAAGATTCAAATTTGAATTAGGTGGCAGTTGGGCAGTTACAATTTCCAAGAAAATCTGGCAGATTCTGCAGTAACTCCATGAATAATCGATTATATGCTTATGTAATCGATTAGTTCGTAAGCAAAATCATTTTCTGCAGAAGTTGTAATCGATTATTTCAGTGAAATCCAGTTAAGGAAGATGAAGTGTAATCGATTATTTCCCATATGTAATCGATTATTACAGTGAGATTTGAAATGTAAAATCAATTTGAAGCTTGTGTAATCGATTAATTCGAGTCGTAATCGATTATTCCAGAAAGATTTGAATTTTTGAAACAGTTTCTCAAACAATTTAATCGATTATCATTCACCGTAATCGATTATTCCAGTGAATTTAAATTTTGTAAAAGGATTTTTATGTTGTGTAATCGATTAATCCATGGCTTAATCGATTATTACAGAGAAATTCATTTTCTGGAATTATTTTTCTATGAAGAATAATCGATTATTCTGCTTGTGTAATCGATTACATAAGCACAAATTTTATTCTAAGCCATGTTTCAAGTTCATTTAATTGATTAATTCATGCCCTAATTGTTTATTAGAATGAAAATATCATAATGAACAGTGTTTTATGCAGAACAACTTGGATTTTTTGGAGGCACATGTGATGATTGATCAAGTAAGAAGCTATTTCACATAGATAAGCAGATAACAATCATGCTAGTAAAGATTAGATTCATCCAGGATACCTATTATGTTTCTAAGAGTATAGAATCTATCTCTAGCCAAAGGTTTGGTGAACATATCAGCCAATTGATTGTGAGTATCAATGAAGTCAATTTTGATATTACGTTTTTGGATGTGATCTCTAAGGAAATGATGTCTTATCTCAATGTGTTTGGTCCTTGAGTGCATTATTGGATTCTTGGAAATGTTGATAGCACTTGTGTTGTCACATAGCAGAGGTATTTCTTTTAATTCTACACCAAAATCTTGTAATTCTTGCTTTAGCCATAGGCTTTGAGCACAACAACTTCCAGTATTTAGCTTCAACTGTTGATAAAGCAACACAAGTTTGTGTCTTGCAATGCCCAATGAACTTTCTAGTAGATGACAAGTTCCACTAGTGCTTTTTCTATCCAACTTGCACCCTGCAAAGTCAGAATCAGAATAACCAACTAAATTAATTGATGCACCTTTAGGATACCAAAGGTCAACTTTTGGTGTTGACTTGAGATGTTTGAGGATTCTTTTGACTGCAGTAAGGTGTGATTCTTTAGGATTTGCTTGATATCTTGTACACAAGCACACACTCAGCATAATATCTGGTCTACTAGCTGTCAAATACAATAAGGATCCAATCATTCCTCTAAATTGACTCATCAACCTTCTTCCTTTTTCATCTGAATCAAGATAGGTTGATGTTGCCATTGGAGTTGCAGCATCTTTGCTTTTCTCCATTTCAAACTTTTGATCACTTTAAGGCAATATTTTGCTTAAACATTTTTGCGCTGATGCTATAAGTACAGTTTGCTACACTTTGAATAGATTACTATTTTGAAGAAAACTCCTTATGAACTATACAAATGTAGAAAACCAAACATTTCTCATTTGAGAGCATTTGGCTGCAAGTGTTTTGTTTTAAATAATGGTAAAGAATCACTTGGAAAATTTGATGCTAAAGATGATGAAGTCATTTTTCGTGGATATTCATTACACAATAAAACATATAGAAGTTTTCAATAAAAGAACCATGTGCATGGAAGAATCTGTACATGTTATTTATGATGAATCTAATCCCTCCAAGGAGGAAAAGAAATGTGATATAGATGCAGGTCCTTTGGAGGAGTTCATCCAGATTAATGATTCAATGGATAAAGAAAAGGAAGATCCAAGTGCTGAAGCAAAACAATCAACACCAGTCCAAGAGCCAAAAGATTGGAGAACTACAAGAGATCTCTCCCTTGACAATATCATTGGTGAAGTTTCAAAGGGAGTATCTACTAGATCATCATTAAAAAATCTCTGCTGTAATATGGCTTTTGTTTCACAAATAGAACCTAAGAACATTGATCAAGCCCTAATTGATGAACATTGGATGCATGCCATGCACGATGAATTGAATCAATTTAAGAGAAATGAAGTTTGGGAACTTGTTCCTAGACCTTCGTCTCTCAAACCTATTGGCACTAAATGGATTTTTAGAAACAAACTTGATGAGAGTGGAATCATAGTCAGAAATAAAGCTAAATTGGTTGCAAAAGATTACAACCAAGAGGAAGACATTGACTATGAGGAAACCTTTGCACCAGTTGCAAGATTGGAAGCCATTAGATTATTACTTGCATATGCATGTTTAATGGATTTTAAACTTTTTCAAATGGATGTTAAAAGTTCTTTCTTAAATGGATATATTGAGGAAGAAATCTATGTGGAGCAACCTCCTGGTTTTGTAGATTTTAAATATCCAAACCATGTTTTTAAACTAAAGAAAGCTCTTAATGGTTTAAAACAAGCTCCAAGATCTTGGTATGAATGATTAAGCAAGTTTCTTCTTGAAAAATCTTTCAAAAGAGGACATGTTGATAAAACCTTGTTCATCAAAAGGCAAAGCAATGACATCTTACTGGTTCAAGTATATGTTGATGATATAATTTTTGGTTCAACTAATGAATTGTTGTGCAAAGAATTTTCTATCTCTATGCAGAATGAGTTTGAAATGTCAATGATGGGAGAATTAACATTCTTTCTTAGACTTCAAGTGAAGCAAATGAAGAATGAGACATTTCTAAATCAAGCCAAGTATTGCCTTGAAGTGATCAAAAAGTTTGAAATGGAGAAAAGCAAAGATGCTGCAACTCCAATGGCAACATCAACCTATCTTGATTTAAATTAAAAAGGAAGAAGGTTGATGAGTTAAAATTTAGAGGAATGATTGGATCCTTATTGTATTTGACAGCTAGTAGACCAGATATTATGCTGAGTGTGTGCTTGTGTGTAAGATATCAAGCAAATACCTTTGTATAGTTCATAAGGAGTTTTCTTCAAAATAGGCCTTATTAGTGATCTATTCAAAGTGTAACAAACTGTACTTATAGCATCAGCCCAAAAATGTTTAGACAAATTTGTCTCATTAAAAAGAGTTCTTGCACCTTCTTCAAGGGATCTATTTTTCCTCTCCACAACACCATTTTGTTGAGGTGTTCTTGGAGCTGAAAAAATATGGTTAATTTTATTTTCTTCACAGAATTTTTCAAAATGTTCATTTTGGAATTTTTCACCATGATCACTTCTTATTGAGATAATTTTGCTTCCCTTTTCATTTTGAGCAAGTTTGGCCAATTTTCTATAAAAGCATTAAAAGCATCACTCTTGGATTTCAAAAACAAAGTCCATGCAAATCTAAAGTAATCATCTACAATAACAAGCCCATGGTAATTATCTCCTAAACTCATAATTCTAAAAGGACCAAACAAATCTATGTGAAGTAATTCAAGGGGTCTTGAAGTAGAAACAACATTTTTACTTTCAAAATAATTTTTTGTTTGTTTTCCCTTTTGACAAGCATCACATAATTTGTCCATCTCAAGCTTAAGTTTGGGTAAGCCAATGACTAAATCCTTTTTAATCAGCTTGTTCATATGATGCATGTTAATGTGACTTGCCCTTCTATGCCATAGCCAAGATTCATCAATTTTACTTATTAGGCAAGAAGTGTTGTGAAAGAATGCATGATCTATGGAGAGTAAATAGACATTACATTTTCTATTACCTATATGAATCACCTCACCAATTTGTCCATCACATATCATGCAGCAACTATCATTAAATGACACTTTGAATCCTTTATCACAAACAAAGTTGGCTTACGCTTAGGAGATTATGCTTTAAACCTTCCACATAAAGAACATTTTTTATCATTGTTTTGAAGCTGCCTCTTATGTTTCCTTCTCCAATTATCTTCCCTTTGTTGTTGTCTCCATATGTGACAAATCCACCATCTTTAAGAGTCAAATTTGTGAGCATTGACATGTCACTAGTCATATGTCTAGAGCATCCACTGTCAAGATACCATAGTGAAGATCTTGCTCTTAGACATACCTGCAAAATTCAAATCAATTTATAGAGGAAGGTACCCAATTGAAATTGGGTCTATAGGGGTTAGCTACTTTCTTCTTCTTTTGCACCCAAATACATTCTCCATTTGGCACATAGAATCTCCTAGCATAGCCTTTATAAGATGTATGTCCTTTAATCATACAATAGTTGCATGTTACAGATTTTGATGAATTCCTTAAGTAAGCATTTTGATTGATCTTTGAGTTATTGAAATTCTTTTGATTTTTCTATTTTGGTGGTACAATATAGTTTTGCCAAAAGACTTTGAGCCTTGTTTGTAACCCAAACCAGAAGTATCTCCAGCATATTTCTGCACACTCAACATTTTAGCTAGGTTGCATTTACCTTTGTAAAGCTTTCTCAAAAGATCAATCAAATCACTATTCTTAGATAAGAGTAACATGTATTTTTCTTCTTTACTTTTTTTGTAATCATCAAAATCCTTTTGCAACATATTTGTCAACATTAGATGAAGAAGAAGCACATACACATCCATTCATTTTGTAACTTGAAACAAGTTTTTCATTTTCTTCTTTCAAGTTACAAATTTCAGTTTGCAATTTTGTAATTTTTGCAGCATGTCATCTAAGATTTCCTTTTAGCTTATTATTGGATTTTGCAAGCTTTTGGGACTCTTCATGCATTTCTTGAAAAGCATCAATAACTTGATCAAGTTCAGAACTTACCTCAATTCCAGCAATTGATAAATCATCCTCTTCATTAATTGTGGAAGTGAGACACATATTTGCTTCTTCATTTTTAGTTGATGATTCAAAAGTTGTTGACTCATTATCTTCCCAAGCTATATAGGCTCTCTTAGGCTTTCTTTCTTTATTTATCTTGTTCTCACCTTGTTGCTTTTTCAAAAAGATAGAGCATTCAGATTTAATGTGGTCAGGCTTTCCACATTCAAAGCAAGTGAAGTTGTTGTCACTCCTTTTGTTGTTGTTCGTTGTGAAGTTTTTGTTCTTGTTTCTTCTTAAGAACTTGCTGAACTTTTTGACAATTGAATTCATGTTGTCCTCTTCATCTTCTTCACTTAAGGCTTCTACTTTTTCAATCTTTGAGGATGCAGCTTTCAAATCTATGCTTTTGTATTTCTTTTCTGCATCTTCTGCATTGATTAGTTGTGACATTTCAAGTTCATACTTAAGAAGCTTACCAAATAGTGTAGCCATGGACATTTTGGATAGATCTTTTGATTCTTTGATTGTTGTCACCTTTGGTTGCCATGGTCTTGTGAGACACCTCAAGATTTTGATGTTTAACTCTTCAGCATCAAAGATCTTTCCAAGACCAAGAAGATGATTAACTATATGAGTGAATCTTGTTTGAAGCTGAGATATGATTTTAGTGGTGTTCATCTTGAATATTTCATACTCATGGATTAAGGCATGTTTTCTTGATCTTCTTACTTCATATGTACCTTCATGAGTAATCTCCAGCATTTCCCACATCTCTTTTGCACTTGTGCACCTAACAATTCTAAAGAATTCATTAGAGGAAAGTGCAGAAGTAATCATATTCTTAGCTTTAAAACCATATTGGACAATTCTCTTTTCAGCATCTGTCATTTCATCCCATTATTTGGGAATCATATCATTACCAAAAGTTTTTATAGGAATCACAGGACCTTTCTCTATAGCATTCCAAGCTGGGTCATTCAATTGAATAAAGATTTTCATTCTATTTTTTCAAAAATTGAAGTGCTCTCCTTCAAACATTGGAGGACGATTTAAGGAGGCACCTTTCTTAAAGGTAATTTGTGTGGTATTCATTTTCTTTTTAAAGAAGGATAGTGATCTTGAATAACACTCAAGAATCTGCTCTGATACCAATTGAAAACAATAGGAATACCCACAATAACCAAGAGGGGGGTGAATTGGTTTAAACTTGGTCTTTTAAAATTTATTTATAAAATCAGAGTCAAAGGATCTTAATCACTTTTAAACCAAGAATGTTTTTAATCAATCAAATCACTCAACTCAAGAAACCAATAGCTCAAAACAAAACTTGTTGAGTAATGGTAATGACACTAAGAACAAATGAACAAGATGACTTGTAGAAATAGAGATAAAGAAAAAGCAACACAATCAATTTTATACTGGTTCATTTCTCAAGAGAAGCTACATCCAGTTTCTTCTAATCAACACTAGATTAGAGTTCCACTATTATAAAATTTTGTTCTTACAAGCTTTACAACAAACTCTCTTCATCAACACTAGATAAAGAATAGAAATCTAAAACCCTATTAGACTTCTGATGAACAAGAACCAGAGAACACTACTCTGTTCTTTCTTAGAGAACACTACTCTAGCCCAAGCTTCAAGAACCTTTTACAATAGCATCAAATAACAGAAATTGCAAAAATGAAATTACAATCAAAGATTATGGAGAGAAACAACCTGATGATCCAATGAATATGAATGCATATGAATTACCAATCAAGGTTGAGTTGTAGAAACAAAATTTCAAAACATGCTCTCCATTACACTTTTGAAATCTCTTGCCCAAGAAATCATTTAATACCCATGAAGATTAAAGAGAGAGACAAGAAGTTAGTATACCCAAAAAATCACTTTCTAACTCTTAGAAGGCTTGTGTATACTCAGAAAATTCGAAGTGTTCAAGTTACAATCCAAGTCAAGCATTCCTTCTATTTATAACAGATTTTTGTAACAACTTGTAATCAATTACACGAGCCAAATAATCGATTAAAACGCATATGTAATCGATTGAATTGTCACTTAATCGATTAAAGTGTTCAAGGCACATTTTGGGTTTCAAAAATGAACAAAATAATCAATTAATTCGAGCAGTAATCGATTAAATCAGAAAAGATTCATTTCAGAAACAGCTTGTGTAATCGATTACGAATATCAGTAACCGATTAAAGCAATGAAGCAAGCTTATTCAAATAGCCTATGTAATCGATTACGATTAATGATAATCGATTATCACAGCAATGCACAAAATCCATTTTACACTATGTAATCGATTACAAGAGCTGTGTAATCGATTAAAGTGTTCATCAAAGTTTTTCTAGTTCTAAACATGAACTGAATAATCGATTAATTTGCTCTGTAATCGATTAAAATAGTGAAATTACATTTTTCCAAAAACATTACTCGATTAATTCCTTTTTCAAAGTGAGAGTAGTTTTTGATATTTTAATGAAAACATTTAAGCATGTTAATGATTATATACATGCAATGCAAAGATCAAAAGATTGGCTTCTCCTACACTTTATTTGAATTACAATCTTCAAGGCATGTGAAAAGTTCAAAACATTCTTCTAAGTCATAGGCTTCATTCTTCTTGTTGCTCCCCCTATATCCAACAGTGTTCTAACTTTCAACAATGATTTAGAATGAACTTTTTCGACTCACACATTCTAGTCTTCATTTCTGAAGCTTTCAAATGTTAAAGTGAGTTGTTAACATCTTGTGAGATCAAGAAGAGATCCATTCAATCAAGCTTTGGTTCTTGCATTTGAACGACAAGGTTGTGTCTCTCATTGACTTTATTCTCATATGTTTTTACATATTGTTATAGCATATGCATGAGTTTCTAAAGCATGCTAGAATAGGGCTTTCTAGTTTAAGCTAAGGGTAGGTGTCTTTTAGGCTTTTATTCACAAAGGACCCTAGGGTTGAGTGCCTTAGTCTCATTTTCTATGTAGAATATGAGATTGATTGTGATTGCTTGTAAGAACTCAAAGTGCATAGTGAAAATCTAATTCAGATTGAATTAGATAATTGGAGTAACTTCTCTAGAAATATAGAGTGAACCAATATAAATCTTGCTGGTCCATTTTCTCTTGAATCTCATCTCTCTTTCATTTCATTCTTGATCAATTTGCTGAGTTTAAAGATATTTCTTTTTGAAGTGCTTTAACAAAAGGATATTATGTACAGATGATTTTAAATAAAAAGTTTGTGATACGATCCTTAAAAGTAATTTTTTTTCATTTTTTTTTAATTTCAATTTGTTTTCAAAACCAATTCGCCCTTTTTTGATTTGAGTTCCATCATTTTTTCAGTTGGACCCTTAGATGTAAAGTTACAATATTTAATGGTAGACATTGTGAGGATATAATATATTAGCAAAGTATGGAATAATAAATGTGTATTGTTCAGTAGTTCCATATATGTATACGCTCGACCGCATTTCTTCTCCAAAGAAGCACAAATGAACCAATAAATTCGCACACTGTTCATCTCTATAGAAAGTTGAGTCTAAAACACTTGTTTAACCCCATTCTTACCTCGATCTATGCATATTTAGGGCGTATCACCTTCCCTATTTTATCATTTCTAAAAATTTGTTTTTGAGATTTTTAATCCAAATAGAAATCATTTTTCCTATGTTTCTGGTTTCAAAACATTATCACTTCGGCAATTTATACACAAAGTGAAATCCAGTTATTTACTTTTTCTAATTAACCTTCTCTCCTCTTTAGTGAGGGCAACAAAGCAGGTCAGAGAAAAGTTCAACCATTTATGCCATGTTTTAAAAACCGACTCGGTGACTGACCCGGTCAGGGTACTGGGTCACTGGGTCAATGGTCGAACCTGTGGGTCACTGATTGACCCGCATGACCCGGTCAGTGGTCGAACCAGTGGGTCATTGATTGACCCGCATGACCTAGTTGGTGGTCGAACCGGTTGACCCGCATGACAATGTCTTAAAATATTTATACCATAACATAGGATCATCGATAATTAGATATCAAAATGTTAAAAAAGACATCATTATCCAAATTCAAACAAATAAGTAACAAATATCACAAATATGCTAAATAAAATAAGTTTAAGTTCAACATATGTTCCTAAACAAATTCAACACTTCAACTATTTTCTACGGTCAAGGGGCATAGACTAAGTCATTGTCATTTTCAGGAACTTCTTCTTCATTAAAAAAACTCAGAAGAATCTCCAATTGTAACTTCATGATCAACATTGCTTTCATTTAAATTCATGTTTTCCATGAGATTATCTTGTGCTTCATCAACATCATCATCCAAATTTAAAGGACCTATGTCAAAAAAATTAGATAGAAAATACTAATTACTAATTATCAAATATATATATATATATATATATATATATATATATATATATATATATATACACGTCTCTGATGCTCTTTTTTTCCCCATCTATCATATCACCTACATTAAGTTTACATTTGAAGATTAATAACGCTCACTTGCTTACTTAGTGCAGTTATATATTTCTAAGCAACATACTATATATTTCTTGGTGCATGTTATATATTTCTAAGCAATAATTGCTTACTTTTTCGAAGTTCTCTAAAAAAATTTGACAAAAAACTAAATGACTATGTTTCTTGGTGCATCTTATATATTTCCAAGCAATAATTGCTTACTTTTTGAAAGTTCTCTAAAAAAAATTGAAAAAAACTAAATTACTAAGTTTCTTAAAAAAACAAAAACGCACTCAAACACACACTTTGTTGCTATAATTCCCAAAGCACTAATAGACAGTGATAGTTTTCATGCCACTTTGGATCTTCCATCCGGTATTGTACAACTAATTATATTGGCATTTCCCTGTGTTTTTATCCCACAGTAAATTAAAGACTAACCACTCTTCCATTACACTTGGTCACTAAAACCATTCCACTGGTATTGAACAGCTAATTGTTCACCTTTTCCCTATGTTTTTATCAACACAATAAAGACTAACCCACTTTTCCATTTACTAAACCATTATTGCTATGGACAATTTCAAAAGAATAATTACGAAGATGCGTTCTTTTCTTTGAATCTAATTTGATTTTCTTGATCTATGCATTAATTAATTTTCAGTATTATAAGGTTAGGAAATATGAACTTTAGCATGGTGATAAAGGCCAGAGGTACAACAGTCCTCATGCACGCATCCAAAATTAAAATGAAACCCAAAAAAGTAGAGCAATGGACAAAAACAAGTCTGTTACCATTGGAGATTATTACTTCCCTGTCATAATCCAAAAACTTAACCTGATACCAAGACACAAACAGCAATGGCCAAGGCTCCGATTCGACTATTCCCTTTACAATAGAAAGGCATATGATGAAACAAACTGAAACAAGGGTGTGTCCGTGTGTGTATTGGTGAAAATTAGTTTCGTTAACTAGTTAACTTAAATTCGATGAAACAAACAACAGTAGCATGCTAGATGAGTCTAACCTTGGAGTTGGAGTTGGAGTTGGAGTTGGAGTCACGACGGGAGTGACAAAGTCACGGCAGGATGAAGTCACGGCACCGCGGCAGAGTCCGAAGTTGGCCTATTGCAACGCTGCAGTGATGCACGAGAAAGACGAGGATGAAGGTGCGGGTTGTTCCACGATGAAGACGAGAGATGGAGAGGACGCTGCCTACTAGTTTGCTGCTGCTGCGCAAAGAAGAATCGAAGAAAACCTAAAACTAAAAGGCTAGAGAAGTGAAAACGGCGCTATTTTGGATGAGTGTGGAAAATGTGTTAACCCGATCCGAGTTGGCAGGTCGACGAGTCGACCACAACCCGGCCGAGTCATACGGGTTGGAATGGTTTGTTGACATGTACGATCCAAGCAGTGACCCAACCCGGTCTGGTCACCAATTCTCGGTTCGATCGATCAGATCGACCAGGTCGGTCCGAATTTGACAACAGTACATTTATGTCTCCAACTTGCTAAGAGCAGAACAAGTTTAAGAGTCAGAAATAATAAATTGAAACCCAATCCAATTTTTGTGAAGATTAAGACAACTTTTGGGAAAACTCATTTAAAAAAATTAATTTGTATATAAATTTATTGATTATATTTTAATTCAAATAAAGATTAATAAACGACATGAATTATAAAAATAAGAAATTTATAAAATATTTTTTTTATAAACTATGTAATTTTAGTAGTCAGCAGGGGAATATTATAAAATAAAAAACTCAAAACTGTCCAGGCGCATCGAATTACATATTAATATAAGTCGCATATTTCCAAAAAAAGATTAAAACATTAATTTAGTCCAAAAAGTTGACATGCTCAGTTAATTTAATCCATCATATTACAAATAAATAAATAACAAATAGTTCTTCAAGTTAATATCTGTGAATATATTTTATCCCGATATTAATACCGCCAATCAATTTGGACCTTAACACCATCAATTAATCAGGTTGGCCCTTGACATTAAGAACCAAATAGATAAAAATTAACTAATGCGCACCAAAATATGGAACCAAAATTATCCAAAGATAAATATTAAAATGCTTTTCTTACAACATGAATGACTAAATCAACTGATAACTGTCAAAATCAAATACTATATTTCTTTATAATGTCATGGATTAAATTGACCATTGGTACTAATTTTATCAAATAAGTTAATGTTTTATTCGATTCTAGAAATGAACAAATGCCTCTTTTGCACATACCGAGCAATGGGGCAATGTAAAGCCGTAAACACAAACAAGTCTAAGTCTAAGTCTAACAATTTAATATGGATAATCCCTCAGAATTAGCCGTCTCAATTATAAATCTGATTAATTTCATATAAATAGTTAAAAGGCCAAAAATATGCCAAAATGCTACAAAAAAAAAAAAAGCAACAAATCATTTTCCCACAATCTTTCATAAATTAATATAATGATCAAATATGGAGTACAAAGATATTAGGCACGAAGATTATCCACCCAATAATACCAAAAAGCAGCTACTAAATTTCACTCTTACTGATTATAAAAAGGATTAAAACAAGAAGAAACGGTTTTAAAGTGTGAAGGAGGTTTTGTGATGCCAATAAAAGTCCCAAACACCCCCATACTGACCTTTAAGTTGTCACATGTTGCGCATCAAAAAATTTCAGCAAATAGAAAAATCAGGTGTGCCTGGAAATATGCTTTAAGGTAGATATTGACAAAATTGATGAAACAAAAATTATGGTTTAAGTAATTTTGATAGGCTACTCTGTATGAAAGCATGGAACTGACTTATCTATCTAAAGATATAGGTGTACAACCAAAGCTGTCATAGAAATAGTACACGAGTTACATAAACGAATATCTGGAAAAGCCACAATGATTTAAACAAAAAATTAAGATTTTTCAAACATGTCGTGTTCACTTTTCTTTGAAGTTTTCATCAAGTGAAATTGCAATGCTTTGCTCCTTCCCCATTTGTTGCAATGGAACTAGACCTTAGAAAAAACAGGATTCGTACTACGAGACAAACCTCCTACATCTAATAACTCAACTTCAATATTTGGAAATATGCAATTGTTGAAAATTGGCTAAAGCAGCTACAGAAACCTTTCCAAATGCTTCTTAGTTTCTAATCTTCTTTAGAAGTAAGTACATTTAATCCCAATTGGTGAGGTGAAGCAGATGGTTTTAAAGTTTCAAGACTTGTGCAATACATATTAGAGTAATTAACTTCACAAATATGGGCTTTATAATGTCCTATCTTCGGCCCATCATGATGTCTGGTTGGAAGCCAAATAAAGGTCAAAAAGCATTTTTCCATGCCGATCTGCTTGAGAAATTCCTCAAAAGCAACTTTTAGGAAGATGCTGAAATGCATAAATTTTAACTAGATTTGATCTGCTTTGAACGTCACTAATTCAAGAGTTAACATTTAGGCCCTAAGCGATCTTTCAACTTCAGAATCAACGTGATTCTTGGTTAATGATGATACATGGAAAACCATACATTTACTATTATATACTAACTCAAATTACATCTAGGCTAAAGCATGATTGTTAACTACTCATTCAAATGTTGTAAAAAGCCATCCCAAAAAAGAAATCATAGAAATCGTAGAAATGAAAAACAAGAAATGCATTAATGTTAGATGGCAATTGCTGCATACCAAGGAATAACCTACATGACGAAATAACCAGAAGGTTTGACCAAAGACCTTTAGAGAATCAGATGTTTAAAATTAGCAATATCAAAATAAATGGTGAAAATGTCAAGACTGCTTGGATATCTAGGAAGTTTGATCATAGTTGGTACCATATTGCAGCTAGTTAGACTGAACACCAGTTTTGTCATGTCTCTAGTTGTCTTGGAGCCACAATAATCAGCACTATGCATGTGATACTGAAAAAAAATCTTAATGAGGAATTTTGACCATTCCTCAGAAATAAGTGCAATATATAGACAAAAAATGCAGAATAGGTGGGTTAATGGAGGCTTGAACCACTAACAGCATTGTTACACCCTAGTCTTAAGAAACTGGATCAGAAGGCACCAAGTCAGTTAAGCTACAAGATCATTGGCTCTAAATATAACTTTTACAGTAAAAGCACAAGGTGAATAGGAAAGTAACATAAATCAAATGCTAACAACCTTGAACTCCAGTAAAATATATTGTTAAGAGATAAATCACTCCTGCCCATGCCCCTCTATACTTTTCTATTGAATTGGTTCTGGACAAAAACAGTTACCTCTAAGGTCTGAAACTATCATAGGCTTGTAGAACCTATTGGGCTATTGTACAGAAATACAGGTCTACAATATTGATAGAGAAGATAAGTGTTAAATTTAATATGACCCTTCCTTTAAAGTGATAGTTTTCTGGTATATTTGTTTCTAGTTTATCATTCATCTTAATAGATGTTTTCCATAACAAAGTTTAATATTAAAAGAAAACGCAGTCCATGTGCACATTAAGAAGATCATTGTGTAATAAAGGAAAATGCATGTAGCAAAATGATAGAAACTGGGTCAGAAATGGAAGAAAAACAGAATTTCTTTATTCTGGCCTATCATGGACTTTCACACTTAGCATAGATAAGCAGCTATTATAGTAAACAACTTTTTCATAGGGCTCAATTAATAACATAGAAGAAGAAAAAAATACTGTAAAGAAATCACTTGCATTATAATCAACTAATGCCAAAACATTAACTTACCCTAATTGAGGTGAGTAGTAAAGACTTCAAATGCAACAATAAATAGAATAAATAACTTGCAGTACAATATGCAACTGGTTTTGAAGACTCTTCTTCGATAGAAACCAATCAGAGCTTATTTCGATCATTATATTTCACAATCTGCAGGCAGATCAACCATGCAACCGTAAATTCATAAACCAGGTGAAAAAAACAATAGACAACAAAAATAATTAAAAAGGTTAAATATGTTTTTAGGAATAAATAATACATGTATGAATAGTGTAAAAGTCATTTACATTATATGTCATCTAATCACCAACAGCGATGGATGATAAGTTTATTCATTTTTACAATAACTACCCTTATACGTCGCGTCAAGAATGATTCATGATTTCTAATTCATGGACAATATTTTTTTTCAATGAGAGTGCATGCCTATCAAACTCATGTTTTAAGCTCCCCAAATACAGAAATTTCATTTCAATCCCTAAGAAAACCATCTCTTGATCCTTAATTCATAGAAATGCGTCATATGTGATTCCTTTCCTTCCTTCTCACTTAGTTACAGGGATTACACCTGATACCATGGTTCTAAATTGCAGTTGGGTTTTCAACTTACCACACAACCGTATTGTGATCACAATTGCGGCCGTATCAGCCGCATTTGCCCACAATGTCAAGGATAG
>PYAF01004487.1:31462-43629 GCA_007407185.1 Glycine tomentella
CCTCTCTCAGAGGAAAAGTTCTCTGGGGTTTTTAAGGAAAAGGATGAAGGATTTCAGCTTTCCAATCGGTTCAATCAAGTTTATAGGTCTCAAGGAAGTGTTTAGGCTAGAGGATAACGTCCCTAAAAGCTTGGGAGGTCATCAATGGAGGTTTGGAGGCAAGAGGAAGAAGAAAAGCTCTTTTCCCCTCCATTTTCGCGTTTTGGCCTTTAAATTCTGGTTCTGCCGACGTTCCCACGCGTTTCACTTGGATTCCCACGCGTTTCACGTGGGATGGCAGACAGAAAATGCCATTTCCAGGCCACTTCCCACGCTACCCACTTGGACTCCCACGCTACCCACTTGGGAGGCCAGACAGCATTGGTATATTTATACATATGGCGCGGGTCGCGCCGAAGGCCAGAAAACCCTAAAACTTGCATTTTTAAGCATCTTTCAAAGGATTCTGAAGCATGATCATATTCCTTAACCTTTAAACTTAGATTCATGCTTAATCTAAGCTTAAACACATGCTTCATCATATGTTTACAAATCCCAGATATTACAATTTTGAATTTCAAATGTTAATAACGACAATTTCGAGTTTCAAGAGGATTAATTGCTCAGAAACAAGTTTAAATTTGAATTTAAGATAAGATTTTCACTTTAGATTTCCAAAAAATATTGCAGTTTTTGCAGAAATGCCATAAATAATCGATTACACAAGCCTTGTAATCGATTATTTCAAGGCAATAAGAGTCTCTGAAACACAGCGTAATCAATTTAAAACGAAGTGTAATCGATTATTCCAAAGAGTTTTGTAAACTGATTCAGTTTTCAAGCATTTAGTAATCAATTACCACGTTGTGTAATCAATTATTCCATAGAAAGTTTAGTTCTGGAATAGTTTCGAGCTTCATGTAATCGATTAATTTGATAATGTAATCGATTAGTCTAGAGAATTTATGTTTCTAGATTCAGTTAAAACATCAAGTAATCGATTAATTCATCAATGTAATCAATTACTCCAGCAAGGTTTTGCTTATAAAAAGCCTCTAAGCTAATAATTGATTATTTCTCACAGTAATCGATTATTCCAATCAATTATGCAGATTGAATAGTGTTTTTCAACGGGTTTTGCAATATCAATAATATTTGATACATGGCCAATTTTTTAGTGAATTATCATGTATTAAGGCAAATTATCAGCATGCTAGCATACATTAGATTCATCAAGGATACCTAACATGTTATTAAGTGCATAGAATCTATCTCTAGGCAAGGGTTTAGTGAATAATTCAACCAATTGATTATTTGTATCAACAAACTCAATTGAGCAATTACCCTTTTGGATATGATCTCTAAGGAAATGATGTCTTATCTCAATGTGCTTGGTCCTAGAGTGCATTATTGGATTCTTGGATATGTTAATAGCACTTGTGTTGTCACATAGCAAAGGTATTCCTTTAATTCCACACTAAAATCTTATAGTTGTTGCTTCAACCATAAGCTTTGAGCACAGCAGCTTCCAGCAGAGATGTACTCAGCCTTAACAGTTGAAAGAGCAACACAAGATTATTTCTTGCAATGTCAAGAGATCAATGAGCTGCCCAATAAGTGGCATGTTCCACTTAGTATCCAATTAAGTTTAGTAATGCACCTTTGGGATACCAAAGACCAACTCTTGGTGTTGCTTTGAGATATTTGATGATTCTCTTAATTGTTGTGAGGTGTGATTATTTAGGATTTGCTTGATAGCTATCACACAAATACACACTCAACATAATGTCTAGTCTACTTGCAGTCAAGTACAACAAGGATCCAATCATTCCTCTGTATTTTGACTCATTAACATTATTTCCTTTTTCATCTGAATAAAGGTAGGTTGATATTGCCATTGGAGTTGCAACATCTTTTCTTTTCTCCATCTCAAACTTTTTGATCACTTCATAGCAGTATTTGGTTTGGCTTAGAAATGTCTCATTCTTCATTTTCTTTACTTGAAGTCCAAGAAAGAATGTTAATCTCCCATCATAAACATTTCAAACCTATTCTGCATTGAGATAGAAAATTCCTTGCACAAAGATTGATTAGTAGAACCAAATATTATATCATCAACATATATTTGAACCAATAAGATGTCATTGCCATTTTTCTTGATGAACAAGGTTTCGTCTACTTATCCTCTTATGAAAGATTGGCTAAGCAAGAAGTTGCCCAATCTTTCATACTAGGACCTAGGAGTTTGTTTTAAACCATAAAGAGCTTTTTTTAGTTTAAAAACATGGTTTGGATATTTGAAATCAACAAAACCAGGAGGTTGATCAACATAGATTTCCTCCTCAATATATCCATTTATAAAATAACTCTTTACATCCATTTGAAATACTTTAAAATTGATCAAACAAGCATATGCAAGCAACAACCTAATGACCTCTAACCTTGCTACTGGAGCATAGGTTTCATCATAGCTTATGCCTTCCTCTTGGTTGTATCCTTTTGCAACCAATCTAGTTTTATTTCTAACTATGATGTCACTTTCATCAACTTTGTTTTTGAAAATCCACTTGGTGTTAATAGGCTTGTGAGAAGAAGGTCTAGGAACAAGTTTCCAAACTTCATTTCTCTTGAACTGATTCAGTTCATCATGCATGGCAATCATCCAATGTTCATCAAGCAAAGCTTGGTCAATGCACTTAGGTTCAATTTGTGAAACAAAAGTTATATCACAACATAGATTTCTTAGTGAGGATCTAGTAGAAACTCCCTTAGAAACTTCACCAATGATGTTGTCAAGGGATAGGTCTCTTGTAGTTCTCCAATCATTAGGTTTTTGGATAGGTGTTGACTGTTCTATTTCTGCATTTGGTTCTTCCTTTTCTTTTTCTTTTGATCCATTAAATTGTATAAACTCTTCTATTAGACCTGCATCAATATCACACTTTTTTCCTCTTTGGAGGAGTTAGATTCATCACAAATAACATGTACAGATTCTTCCATGCACAAAGTTCTTTTATTAAAGACTCTATATGCTTTACTTTGTAATGAATATCTAAGAAAGATTGCTTCATCAGCTTTAGCATCAAATTTTCCAAGAGAATCTTTACCATTGTTTAAGACAAAACACTTGCAGCCAAATGCTCTTAAGTGAGAGATGTTTGGTTTTGTACCTTTGTATAGTTCATAAGAAGTTTTCTTTAAAATAGGCCTTATGAGCAATCTATTCAAAGTGTAGCAAATTGTACTCACTGCATCAGCCCAAAATGTTAAGGCAAATTTGTCTCATTAAGAAGAATTATTGCTCCTTCTTCAAGGGATCTATTTTTCCTCTCCACAACACCATTTTGTTGAGGTGTTCTTGGAGCTGAAAATTTGTGGCTGATTCCATTTTCTTCACAAAACTTTTCAAAGTTCTCATTTAGGAATTCACCACCATGATTACTTTTTATTGAGATAATTTTGCAATCTTTTTCATTTTGAATGAGCATGGCTAATTTTCTGAATGCCATGAAAGAATCACTCTCGGATCTTATGAACAAAGTCCATGTGAATCCTTGAATAATCATCAACAATAACAAGCCCATAGAAATTACCCCCTAAACTCATAGTTCTAGAAGGACCAAATAAATGCATATGAAGCAATTCAAGGGGTCTTGAGGTGGAAACAAAGTTTTTATTTTGCAAAGAAATCTTAGTTTGTTTTCCCTTTTGACAAACATCACATAGTTTTTCCTTCTCAAACTTAATTTTAGGCAAGCCAATGACTAAGTCTTTTCTTATAAGCTTGTTCATGTGATGCCTGTCTATGTGACTAGCTCTCCTATGCCATAGCCATGTTTCATTAACTTTACTTACTAGGCAACTAGTGTTGTGAATGAATGCATGTTCTATAAAGAGCAAGTAGATATTACCTTTTCTTTTTACCTACATATATAACTTCATCGATTTGACCATCACATATCAAACAACAATTGTCATTGAAGGAAACTTTGAATCCATTATCACATAGTTGGCTTATGCTTAGGAGATTGTGCTTTAAACCTTCCACATAGAGAATATTTTCTTATCATGGTTTTAAAGCTATCTCCTATGTTTCCTTCTCCAACTATCTTTCCTTTGTTGTTGTCGCCATAAGTGACAAATCCTCCATCTTTTAGAGTAACATTTGTAAGCATGGATATGTCACCTGCCATGTGTCTAGAGCATCCACTATCAAGGTACCATAATGATGATTTTCCTCTAAGACACACCTGCAACATTCAAATTAAGTGACAAAGAAAGGTACCCAATTAGGTTGGGTCCATAGGGGTTAGTTGGTTTTCTCCTTTTCTTAGGGATCCAAATGCATTCACCATTAGGCACATAAAATCTTCTAGCATAGCACCTATGCAATGTATGACCCTTCTTCATGCAATAATTCCAAGTTATAGATTTTGATGTTATTTCAAAATGAGTCAATTGATTATATACCTTGATTTTGAAAAGCCTCATTGATTCTTCTGTTTTTGTGGTACAAACTTAGTATTTCCAAAAGGTTTTGTTTCATGTTTGTAACCCAAACCAGAAGTATCTCCAGCATACTTTTGTACACTTAGCATTTGATTTAGATTGCATTTTCCTCGATAAAGCCTTTTCAAAAGATCAACCAAATAAGAATTTTCAGAAAGTAATAACATATACTTTTCACCTTGACTCTTTTTGAAATCATCAAATTCCTTTTGTAAGATCTTGCATTTATCAACATTAGAAGAAGTGGCACATACACACCCATTAGCTTTGTAGCTTGAAACAAGTTTTTCATTTTCTTTTTTCAAGTCACATAGTTCAGTTTGCATTTCTGCAAGTTTGGTGATATGACATCTAAGATTAACTTTCAGCCTATTGTTAGATTGTGCAATCTTTTGAGCTTCTTCATGCATCTCATGGAAAGCATCAACAATATGATCAAATTCAAAATTTACCTCCGATTCACCACTTGAGAAATCTTTGTCTTCACTAATTGTGGAAGTGAAACAAACATTTGCTTCTTCATTCTCACTTGTAGATCCAAAAGTTGTTGAATCATTGTCTCCCTATGCTATGTATGCCTTTTTTGGCTTTCCTTCTTTCTTTGTCTTTTTCTCACCTAATTGTTTCTATAAAAAAATTGGACATTCAGATTTGATGTGTCCAGGCTTACCACATTCAAAGCAAGTGAAGTTGGTGTTGTTGTTGCTGTCATTTCTTTTGTTGAACTTTGACAGCTTTTTGTTTTTGTTCCTCCTCAAGAACTTGCTGATTTTTTTGACTATTAGGTTCATGTGTTCATCACTTTCATCTTCGCTTGAGTCTTCTTCCTTTTCCACATTAGATGATGCATCCGTCATATTATCCCACTCCTTGAGAATCCTTTCATTATCAACTATTTTTGTAGAAATCAAAGGACCCTTTTCTATTGCATTCCAAGCACCGGGATCGTTTGATTGAATAAAAATCTGCATTCTGTTTTTCCAAAAATTGAAATGCTTTCCTTCAAACACAGGAGGACAATTGAGGGAGGCACTCTCCTTGAAGGTAATTTGTGTGGTATTCATTTTCTTTAAGAAAGATAGTGATCTTGAATAACACTCAAGAACCAACTCTTAATACCAATTGAAAACAACATGAACACACACAATTAACCAACAGGGGATGAATTGGTTAAAACAGTTTAAAATTTCTTTGAAAACTAGCAACAGATTAAAGATCGTATCACAAGTTCACCCTTGTTAAAATTGAAACTTTCAATCAATCAAGATTCACCCTTCACTTCAAGCAATAGCAGAAAATCTATCAGTTGACCTCAAAAGATTAACCACAAGATGAGCAAATTAAGACAGCAAGATGAGAATTAAGAGAACACCAAATCTATACTAGTTCGCTCCTCAAAAGAAAAACTACATCCAATTTCTTCTAACCAAACCTTGGCTAGAGTTCCACTATATCAAAATTTGTTCTTTACAAGCTACAAGTGATCACCTTTATCAACCCTAGATAAAGAAACAAAATCTAAAACCCCTTCAAACTTCTAATGATCAAGAACTAGAGAACCATTCTCTATTCTTTCCTCCAGAGAATGCTACTCTAGAAAAGCTTTAAAGAACCTCTTTGATCTAAGAACTTACAAGAAACAAAGGTAAACAATCAAATAACAACAAGAGTTTAAGAGAGATACAACCTCATGATCCTTATAATATGAGTGAGTGAATTTTACCAAACAAACTCAAATTGAATGAATGCAATTCTTTGAATTAGCTCTCTTTGAAAAACTCTCTTGTCAAATCTTGTTCAAACCAACATGATCAATGATGCATGAGTTATGGGTTTTGAAACAAGATCAATGTAACTTAGAATATCTTTTCTCAAAATGTGAGGGCTTTTGAAAGTGATTTTAAATTCACAAAATCAAGTTCTGTCCAAAACAAAAGACCCAATAGCTTTTTATAGAAAACAAATTTAACTGCACGTAATCGATTATATTAACTGATGTGATTGATTAATATCCAAAATAATCGATTAAAGTGTTCTTAGCTCTTTCTGGAAAAGATATATGAAGAATGTAATCGATTACGATTAGATGATAATCGATTAACCCAGGGAGACATATTATGTGTTTTGTACTATGTAGTCGATTATCATTTCCTTGTAATCAATTAATTAGTTCTTCATGGCTTAAGTAATAGATTACCAATGCTTGTAATCGATTAAGTAAGTGTACAATGTGATTTTCCAAAACTTAACCATGAGAAATTTGCTTCTTTATGCAAATATGAAAACATTTATGCTTTTCACAAATCATGTATGCATGCTAATGATCATGTTTATGCAATGTAAGAGATCATAAGATGAGGCTCTTAAACAACTTAACAAATTACAAATGCTTTCATTTGAATGGCATGTAAAAAGCTAAAATCTATTTAAGACACATGGCTTCATCCCTGTGTTGATTGATAATCAATGTCATATCGCTTCAAAACAATTAAACTATGTTAATTTGTAGCATGAGGTTAACCTAGGTTGATTCATAGACACAATCAATATGGTTCCAACTTGAATTCACTAGAAAATAATAGGGGAATTTTTATCAAACAATTTGCATGCGATAAACGAAAAATTGGAGAAAAATGTAGCAAAATAGAAACTAACAGAATTGATAATAAGTATTCTAAAACAAATTAAAAAGTATCAATCCAATTCACCAAACCAAGCAATGTGAATCATCATAGTTCTCAGATAATGATCTTGTTATAAAAGTTCATTCAATTCCATTAGAAACAATTCAGTCGAATTAACCCCTAAATTAATTGAAACCACAAACCTAATTGAAATATCATCCAAATAATTTGTGATTAAAATTCGTAATTAGGAAATGAATCCATAACCTAATCCGTTTTCAATCCTAAATATATTCATAATCATGAAAATTGAATAAAAGATTGAAGAAGAAAGTGAACATTCACATAGAATTTGAAATACCAAACCAAAACTCAAATTCTCCTCGCTTGGCTGGATCCTTGGTTTGATTGATTGTTTAGCCTCCCATGATCATCATTAATGAAAGACCCACTAAATTGGTGCATGAAAATGGAAGAACAGAAAATGAAAATGAAGAAGAAAATGAAGAACAATTGAGAGAAAATGTTTTAATTCTGAAAACTTCAAAAGGAAATATAAATTATGTTTTTGCTAAAATGTAGTGTGTTTTTCACTCCCTAATTACACTAGCATATAGTGACTAAACCAGTATGAAAGGATGGGCCATGAGTAGGTCCATCTAATCTAACTAATTATGCTAATTACACCAATAAAAACGCAACTCGCAACCTAAAATTTAAGCGTAGAGGTTCTGAATTCTAAGCCTAAAATGACCCTCAAAATGATAGAATTGGCCTTGGCTTATATCTGATAAAATTGTAGATCTTTTTCTTATCTTTCCAGGGACTAGCCATATGTTCCATTTGGAGTTCTGTAGAGCTCTCTAGGTCCTGTACAAGGAAGATAGGTCAAGTGAGCAAAAAATCCGAAAATAAGCAACAATTAGCAATTGAGCCCACTTGTTTGCCTAAGACAAAAACTAAATTAGAATGAGAAAATAAAAGTACAAGAGAAGTCAAATAAGTTAAGAAGATTAGAAAAATATTTAACTAAAAACGCTCAATCATTTTTCCTCTTCCAGCTCCCCCTGTATCTAACAATATGTATGCATGAAATTCCAAGGTGCACATGGCCTCTATATATCGTACTGTGTGTAGGTACATCTCGTACTAGATGTCTAGTTGCGGCCGCCTTACCCAAACAATGCATGATTATTCCATGTTTTTGTACCTGGTCTCTACATCTCATATTGGATGTAGTATCGAATCCTGTTTCGCAAATCTCATACTGGACTCGAAAACATGAATCAATATATTTATCATCACATCAAATCCATTATACAATCCATGAGCAAACCCATACAACATCATGGAAACATATCATCACAAACATCATACGTACCAAATATATGGTTAGACTACCATACCTTATTCAATCAAAATCATGTCATCTTGTGCATGGCAACATAATATCCTCAAGCTACAGACAACATGTTAGTAGTCTAGCTAGTAAACCATAATATACCTTCTACATAATTTCTAATTCCTTTATTCACAAAAAAAAAAATAAAACTTAATCTAGACCTTATGATCTTCTCAACTTATTACTCTACTATTTAATGATCAAACTGAACCACTTAAGTAATTAGACCTTTCATCCCCATACCATTCAACCCCTACTTCATAGAATTAATTTAAAACAGTTCCAACATAAATATATAAGCAAACAGTCCAAAATAATAACAAAATCAAGTCTAAAGGTCATCAAAAATCAAGTCTAATCCTTACTAAAATTTTAGCATTTAAATCATCAACCTATCCTATTGTTAAATCAACATAATCACATCATAAAATATCCTTTAATAATATGAAAGTTCAGCCTACTAGGGTCATCCATAAATCTGCACCATTGCACATAAAGATTAGTCCAAATAGACTCTTAATTAGAGATTGAAGCCTAGTCTACTTCAAATGAATTGGATTTGCAAATGATTGAGTAGGTGGCTGCCCTTCTTGGAAATCTTCAAGGAAGAGAGTCTTTAAAAGAAAGCAAATAGTCGTAGGATGAGCTTTGAAGGTAGGAGTTTATGTGTAGAATTTTTGTGACACCCTTAGCTATTTATACTAATTTAATTAGTTAATTTTTAAGTGAATTAGTTAGATTATAACTAGATTATTAGTTAGTTTAGTTATAATTTAACTAACCAATCATTACTTAAGAGATATTATTATACCCTTTTGTCATTATCTACTAGATTTTCTTGGTCAAAGATTCCTTAATTCTTAACTTGAGCAACTGGACTTAGGGTACGTGGAACATGACTGGCAGCCAAACTTATTTACTTGGTTCTTACAATTACACATACACACAAGGCAATAATTTACCTTTCTCTTTCAGCCTTCAAAATTCACATCGGCCTACACTTTATGGTTTGCTTCTAGTTTAGTGTTTTGATGCAAGATTCTCCTACTTTAATGACCTATGTGCGCATGGAAATGGATCTTACATGAGGCCACCTCTGATTAGTCCAAGCTTGGCTGAAACTTTTAGTCCTTGTGCCAAATTTCTAGGAGTTACACGTTGCAAAGACCAGAATTTTCTTTCAAATAGCTAGAAAATGTTTACCATATATGGTTCGTTCTTTTTGTATTCTGTACTAATCTACCAGCCTAAAAATTCTCATATTTTATCATGTTAAACTAGACTTCCCAAGCTTTCTAACAAGGTATCACATGTCTCATTTGGAGTTCTAAAACTCTATATATGGTATTTTAAAAACTAAACTCCAAAGCTACTAGCGAATTCAAATTAGGACAATAACATCTCTTAGTGTTTTAAAGACTGCAAACAGTAAACAATTCAGTTTTTGCTCAATTATTGATATGTTATAGCTAACATCTAGATATTTAATTTCATATATCATAGGCCTAATTTGTGTAAGAAATGAGAGCGATATGAATTTTTAAAAACCAATGGCAGTAGCTGTTTTAAGTATGCACAGTTTTGGGCAGCTTGTATTCAAATAAATGTTATCTTATTCTTCTTGTATCAAACTATCATCACATATCCATAATTAATTTAAACATGACTATAAGCTCAACATAAAAATTTGAGGATGTTACAAAGGGTGCTTTATTTTAAATTTCACTTTTCTCTATCATCACTTTATGACTTGTTTCTCTTACCATCTTCTCCAAGTTTCTCAAATCCCCCACACATTCTCTATACCATTTTCAGACTTCTCTCTAGCATTTAGACCCGAGGAATCATTTTCTATCGTTAGTTTTTAATATATCGAACAAAAGGCAAAGGGCTACAAGTGGGTGGTCTCTATTTCTCATTCGGAGCACTTTGAAAATATTGGTTGTTGAGGTATGAGGAGTTTCTTTCGTTTTCCTTGTAGACCAAGTGTTTTCCTCTTGTAACGACGGGTTTGGGCTGTTGGGTGATTAATTTTTCCATGGTATCTCCTTTGTTGTTAAAAATTGAAGAATGCGTGTTTTATGACTTTCAGCTGAGAGCACTTCCATTTTTTTTTGAAAATTAATGGAAGTATGTTTTGAGGAATTTGAACTATTTTCCTATGTTTTGGACCCTCTAGATGTCATGGTAATTTTATAATTTATTGTGAGCATTGTAACTTCTTTTTTTAATTTCTCTTTATATTCATGTGAATATATTAAGTGATTGATTAGTGAAATTTTGTGATGAAATATACCTATTCTGGAGTAGTTCTACAAAGTTTGATGAAATTTGGAGTTCGAATGATATTTTTAGAATTTTATTTCTCAAAATTCAATTGTTGGAAAATAAGAGTTTAATTAAAATAATTGTGTTATGTATGAAATTTTGCACATTGTGTAACACCCCAAAAATTTAAGAACTACAGTTAAATATTAAAGCAAGTCTTAGACAAATTGATAGTCTATATTTGAGTTATTTGAGGGAAATGTTCAAGGGAAAAGACCATATTATCCTTTTCCGTAAATCAGAAATGACAAAAATGCCCTTGAGGTCAAAATGACAAAAATGCCCCTGGATATTTTGAAAATTACAAAACTACCCTTGGATATTTTGGAAGGATATTTTAGAAGGGGAATTTACATAAATGCCCTTAAATAATTTAGAAAGGACAAGAACACCCTTAGATATTTTGAATAGATATTTTTATGATAAAAATAAAGAATACTCTTAGATAACAGACTATTGAAATAGTTTGTGGCAGAAAGCCATAAGTGGAATAAGGCTTTCTTAAGCATCAAATGGTATAAAAAGAAGAAGACTTTTGTTCCCATCCCTAGCTGTATAGAGTAAGTGAAGATGTCAAGTTATGGGAAGATTGTTTGAATTGCGTGCAATGGAGTGATTCTGAATTTAACCCAAAAACCTATTTTAGTAAAATAATTATTATATATTGGTTAACCGTTGGATCTTCCTCAAATTGTAAAGAAAGCTTTCTAACTCATATATCTAACTTTTGACCGTTGGGATTATCTAAATAATGTCTGTAACATGAGAAATTAATTTTTCACTAAGATAGAAAATTCTAGAAAATGGGCTGCTCGCCCAGGCGAGTGGAACAGACAATTTTTGGTCACCTAGGCGAGTGAAGGAGGTGCTGAGCATGTATATAAAGCTCCCAAGGCACGAAAATGGAGGAATCAAGCCTCCCAACAGCCCCAAAGCTTCCCTAACCTCCTTCATCACCCTTCCACTTTCAAAGAACAAAAACCCTAGCATTTTGAAGCCTCACGGGAGATCTAGGAGCTTTTAGGAAGAAGTTTAACAAGCTTTTAGGAGGAAAGCTGTCCAAAAGCTTAATAAAAGCAAGGTATGGGGGAGTTTATGATAGCTTAGTTTGAATATTATTCCTTGCTTTATTTGATTAAGTCTTGTATTCTAAGTGTTTGATGAAATGTCTCAAAGAAATAAAGATTGCTAGGAACATGATTACTTGGATAAATGACTTGGTTTTAGGTTAAAGAATGATTGATGTATAAATAATTAGAGCTTAACTTAATGAATGAGTCAATTATAGGTATTTTAGAAGAAAAACAAATATTTTACTAAAATTA
>PYAF01004488.1:9339-38919 GCA_007407185.1 Glycine tomentella
TGTTTTTTCTTAATTTTCATTCTAAATTCATCATCCCAATCATCATCCTTATCACCTTTGTCGTCATTATGTTGTGAGACCATGTTTGAAGCCAATGTACTGGAATTAGCTGAATTGCTACTAGAATGACAAATGGGATGTTCTAATACATATTGCTGAATCAGTTTGTGAATGAGGTCTTTCAATTTTTTCATCATGTTCATGTTCTTCTCAACACCATACATACGATTAAAACAAAATTGAATGTATTCACATTTATAACGAGGATCAAGGAAAATAGCAACAAGCAAAAGGTAGTTAATTCCACCACTTTCTCAATATTTGTTAAACTTTAACTGCATATTTGCTATCATCCTTTGTATCACTATGTCATCATTATGCCTCCACTTATTTAGTGATTTTTGAATACTAACCAGCTTCTTAAAAAAAGTGTTGGCAGTAACATGTAATGACCAAGAAAAAGAAAGAGTTGCATCATAGAAAGTCTTCAAAAAGTTAATAAAAACACGAGCACGTTGCCAATTAATCTCTTTGGGACATCCTTCCCCTTTACTAGATTGAGATTTAACACATATGAAGCCTCAACATACTTATAGCGATAAAATGCATGTTCATATTTTTCAGCAACATTTAACATCAAATAAGTAGAGTTCTACCTAGTTGGTACATCAAGTATTAACATGGCCTTAGTGGATATACTTACTTCTTCAGCACACCTCTTAAAACTTGCAAGTCTACCTGGAGAAGATTTCACAAACTTACATGCAGCTCTTATTTTTCTAATGGATAGGTCAATTTCTTTCAATTCATCACTAACAATTAAATTTAAAATATGAGCAGAACATCGCATGTGCATGAACTCTCCATTCAATAAAGTATGTCCATTCTAAATACTCAATGCTCTAGCTAAATATGAAACAGCCAAGTTATTAGCACTTGCATTATCCACTGTCACACAACAAACTTTTGAAAACCCCCATTCTTTTAAACAATTCTCTAGGGTTATCCCTATGGTTTCACCTTTGTGGTCAGAAATCAAACAAAATTTCAATATTTTTTTGTTTAATTCTCACCTTTCATCAATGTAATGAGCTGTCACACACATGTAATTCATATTTTGAATTGACGTCCAAGTATCTGTAGTAAGTGAAACCATTTGTTTATTTGCAGACAACACATGCTTCAACTTCACCTTTTCATCATTAAACACATGCATGCAATATCTAGTAATAGTGACATGAGAAGGAATTTTAAATTTAGGTTGAGCATCTTCCATGAACTTCCTAAACACTTCATTTTCAACAAACTTAAAGGCAAGTTCATCAATAATGATAATCTTTGTAAGTGCTATTAGAGTCCGCTCTTGATTAAAATCAACAAGTTTCATACTAACTTTATTAGGATCACTCTCACTATCACTTCCAAAAATAATTGTCTTTTGCTTTTTATCAACCTGCCTATATAGGTTTTTCTTACATTGTTGGAACACATGTCTTCTCAAGTTAGAGGTTCCATAGACAGAACTAGCTACTGCATATGATGCATTACAATACTTGCAATAAGCCCTACCATCTTCCTTCTTAGTAAAATGTTCCCAAACATTAGAAGGGGGTCTAGCAGATTGTTTTTTTCCTTACCTCTACTTATGCAGATTCAGATTGTTGTCATTGCCCTTGTTGTGGTGGAGTTTCATGTCCTTGTAGTTGTGAAAAAACTTTTGTCCCTTGCTGGGATGGACTTTGAGTATGACATGGAGAGGGAGTACTAATTGATGGAATTGAAGATGAATCATTAACACTTTCTATACCACTTTTCTTTTTCAATTGTCTCATTTTCAAATTCTAAAGAACCTATCCACAATATAAAAAAAATATAAGTGAAGTAACATGGACCTTGTTCATTGAATAACAGAAGCAATAATATAGAAATAAGAGATAAAGAAGACATAATCAATTTTAATGTGGAAAACCTAATTGAGTAAAAAAACCACGACTTCCAAATTGGATAATTAATCCAATGGATAACTCCACTTTGATAATTTTGTGTACAAGAGTTTCTAGTATCCTAGTTTCCTAGTCTACCCTTATACAACAATTATCCCAGCTGGTATCCTTATTTCCCAGCAAAAAGCTCTAGCCTCAATTCACCAAGAATAGAGATAGACTGATATCCTTGTTTCCCAACCAGACTGGTATCCTAGTTTCCCAGCCAGAAGTCGCATGTCCCAATTCATCAAGAACAGAGATAAAACTGGTATCCTAGTTCCCAGCTACGACCTTTTCCAAAGTCAAGAAGAAGAATACAATAAAATAGTTACATTTACGCTTATATTCCTTAAGCAAGTAGGTACCTTTAAATCCTGATTGAGAGTTGAAGAATCAAACTTGTCAAACGCTTCTATATGATCTCACAACAATTCTCTCAATGATGCAAACATAAACTCTAATATTATTTGGAATGGAATGCATACATGAACACCAAAATGTTTCTATTTATACTAATTTAAAGATATGATTTTAACCAATTTTTGAATGCAATCCTAAATATATTCTATCATATTATCCAATGCAATCTTAAAGATATTTTATTATATTATGCAATACAATCTTAAAAATATTCTATCCTTTTTTTAATGCAATATTAAAAAATATCCTATCTTATTTTTGAATGCAATCTTAAACATTTACAATATCATATCTTTTTTTATTGTCAAATTATTTTTTTAATTTTTAATATATATATATATAAATAATAAAATTTATATTATTATTACGGGTTCACGGATCGGGTCATTGGATCAACGGATCTGTAAATCTAAACCTGTGACCCAACCCATACATGAACGGTTTTGATCGGTTCGATTCGATTTTAACCCAAATATATAAATGACCAAACCTAAACTGTTCGGATCGGTTCGGGTTCACGGGTGACCCGTACCCGCGAACACCCCTAAGCAAGGTGCAGTTTCCTTTCTCAGCAAGCTAACATGTGAAAAGTATAAAAGGATGCACTATGAAATTAATAAATAGCAATGAACCTTATTGTGCAGTGGCCTCTACAGCAACTTCTTCCTCTCTGCGCCTCAAGTCCAGAAAGCAACGACTACTTGTATTCTCAGCTGGCATGGCTTTTTCTCATTCAAACCTCTTAAAACAGCCTAATCTTTGTAACTAAAGATCAAGCATTCAAATTTCAAAGTGATCTGTTATTTTAGAACAAGAATGTCTAGCAGAGATGCTGGTAATTTAATGTGGGATCAAGCTCTCTCTTAAAGGTATTTATATGGAAGAAATACCTTTAGAAGATGATCACTATGCACGCAGCAATACTGGACCAGTGGGGTGAGGTGTGTGCATAGTGTGAATGGAAATAAGAGAGAACGAGAATGTATGTACCTTTTCTCTGAATCCATCCGTTATTTATACTGCACTTACCTCTTGGTCAGTTGGAGATTTCCCGATATTCTCGGTCGAGATTTTTAACCGTTAGGTAGCACGATCTTTGAAGTTGTCAAGATCCACGATCTAGCTTTCAGTTAAGGTCATCAATCCACTACTCTTCAATGGGCCTTATTGCTAATCCCATTTATGGAATCCGTAACAGTTGCCCCCCAGTCCGATTGTCAAGGTATCTCGATAGTCGAGATGCACATAAGTCGACCCTTTCTCATGACAGCTTGGATAATTGATTCACCATGCTGACCGTTTAATGTCCATCATATGCCGGGGTATTCTTCATCTCACCTCGGCCATCCCTTCCGAGATTCTACCTCGTACCAGTTCCTTTTCCTATCTCTACCGAGGTGTTGCTCACCAGATTCATTTTAATCGCGTCATATCCAAACTATAACAAGAAAGGTCACTGAAAAGCCATCATTATGTCTTATCCGTAACTGTAGCATGCAGTCTGCACAATTAAATGCACCATCGTTTTGTTTCATACTTTAATCATGACGTTTGAATGAATATGCCTTTTTTGCCCCCAGCTATTGAATGGATTTTACTCCTCTGCCCCTATGCGACGTTTCAATTATGCCAGTTGTACCTCCATGTCGTTTCGTGCTTTTGGCGGTTACACTTTCTTCTTTATATTTGAAATTCTTTACCAAATTTCATTTCTTCTACTCCTTCCCTGTCGCAAGTGATCTGTGCTCATTTTTCTCTCAGTTTTCTCTATACTTGCACATTCTCTTTCCTGTTGTTCATCATCTTCAGGCACCCAGCTCTTCAAGACTCTCATCACTCCAGGTACCCTCGTTATCATAAACCTCTTTTTATAGTTTCTTTACACTTGATATCTTCCTGTTTCTGCATATTTGTTCTTGAGTCACTTCCTTCTTTGTCATCTTTGCAACTTCTCCTTGCAACTCCTCTGTATCCACACCTGTGGAATTCTATTTTACCATTTTCCTAAAATGAAACTCACTCCCGAAGAAGAAAAACGTCTACGGAAACAGTTACCCCTAAATATAGATGGTGGTTCTTTGGCATGCCCATTTCAGAGGAAGAAAGGGAAAAAGATCTCTTGCGTACCCATACTGGTGATTCGTCTACCGCCAAGAAAACTAAGATTTCTGTTTTTGCTACCAAAGGCGATAATGTTTCAGAGCATAATGTTCCTTTGATACTAAAACAAAATCACCCCAAATCTAGATTTGGAGGTTCTTCCACCATCAGGGAAAACGATTTTTTTGGGCCTAATATTCCTTTAGCGCCCAAGCAAAACAGGCCCAAACAAAATAAGCCCCAACCTAAATCTAAGGATGCCTCCAGCAATCCTTCCTTCTCAACGTTGAACTTCCAACCAGAAACTGAACCTTCTTGTATGGAACCGAATAGCTCCCTAAACAACTCTTTTGAAACTCGGTTTGATCCATGCTTTGATTGTGTTTCTGAGAGCTGTTATTATTTAGAATCCGGGTCCGATAGGATGGCCGATCCATACTTGGATCGTGTCGACACAACCCGGTTCTTGTTCCCAAATCAAGAACTGTGCTCTGGACCGAGGCGCTTGCACAAAAAATGCCTTCTAACACAAATGATCCTGTAGAGGTCATTCCTGCTCCGGACGACACCTTAACCAACCCCTTTACTCATACGACCCATATTTCCCCTTCAGGTACGTTTTACTGACTCTTCTTTCTTTTACATAGGCATTATGGATCTGTCACCATCGGAGCTAATTGATGAATCTCACTCTATCGGTTCTCATTCAAACTCCTCCTATTTTGGCTTCCAAGTTTCCATGGGTCACCTATGAGGTGTTAAATACTCTTCCTGACTTACAACCGGGAATTATTGCTACTCTCCCGGTCGGAAATCAGGATGGTTTTTGTGTCCGTTCTCCTAGCCTGGACGAACCCATCTGTTCTGTCCGGGAAGGGATCAAACCCAAATTATTCTTCTTTTACAAAGATGTAGTACCCGCCTAGGAATTTATTTTCCTTTTTTAGACTTCCAAATGCAAGTTTTGAATCACCTTCATGTTGCCCCTTCACAACTCCACCCCAACAGTTGGGGTTTTATCAAATCATTTGAACTTTTTTGTCAACATTTAGAAATTCCCTGTACTGTTCGCCTCTTCTTTTATTATTTCACTGTACATACTGGTAGAACGGGTAAAGAACCTCCTAACGGGAAGGGATGGGTCTCTATCCGGGGTCGTTCGAATTTTAAAATCATTACAGCTTTTACCGAGTCCTTTAAAAACTTCAAAAATAAATACTTCAAGGTTGTTGCCAAACCCGGTAGACAATATTTCTTTTTAACTAGCCCTGAGTCAAAGGACGTAGAGTGGAAGTTCCCACTCTACTGGTCCCGTACCCATCATGACCTTCCCTCTGCTTCCTACCGTGTTGAAGAAGCGGATTTGTCAGATTTTGACGCTTCTTTTGTGGTCGGATCATGGCACAAATGGAAGCCCATGGCCCCCCAAATGCTGCTTACTTAATTCATCATCACCTAGCTGGGCTCTCTGCTGAATCCAGTATGAACATGCCCGATTTGATGATTCAGTGATATACTTTGATTTGGTCTAACTATTTATTTTCATTTTGTAGTTGACGAGATGGGACCTCAGCCGCCGACTTCCACTAAATCCAAGCAGTCGATTTCTGCTGTGATCCTGGCCACAAGCACCCCTGCCCCGACAAAGGTCGCTACCCTCACCCCTGCTGTTGAGGCGGGCAAGACAACCGGGAAGAAAACTCCTTCCGCTGGGGTGACTGAGCGTGCTCCACTGCTGAAGCAAGCACAACCTCTTGCTTACTTCGATGCTTTGGAGAAGAGGAAGAGACGTAAAGTTGCCCAGTCGGTGCAGGTGGAAATAGCTCCAACAAATAAAAATAAAAATAACCCGGCTCCTACTCCACCGAGGACCGCTGCCCTGGAGCTGCCAGTTTCCTCTACCCCTCCTCCTACCGCTGCTTCCCAGTCTATACCAGGGTGTCTATGGGAAAAAGGGGTTACAAATGACTTGATCCATATCGCCAAGGCTCCCTCTCACTTTGCCGACGCTAGTATCCTTTCACGTAAGGACTTTAAGGAGCTCGGCCGCATTGAAAAGAATGCTTTTAAATGTGCCGCGTTAATGCAAAGTCTGGCAACATTGAAATCCAGGCATTCTAAATTAGCGGAAGAGCTCCAGGCCTCACGTGAGGAGACCCAAAAGACCCAAGAAGAGCTACTTGCGGCACAGGATTCTAACACCTCTTTACGCCTGGACCTCCAAACTGCCTTGAAAGGTGCTGACAGTGCCCGCTCGGCTTTGGAAACGGCTCAAAAGAAAAACTCCATGATGACTTTGAACCTTAATGAGCTGAAGACTACGCTTGAGAAGTCACAATTGGAGTGCCAAGAGGCCGAGTCCAGGCTGCACAAGGTTGAATCTCTGTTGCAAGTGACCGAGGAGGATGTTGTCCAGGCAGGAGAGGCGTTAGCTACAGCGATGGAGGAATCCTTCAAAAACACCCTGGAGCAAGTACGCTGTTTAAACCCGAGGGTTGAACTTAATACTACCGGTATGCATTTTCACGCCTATGTTGATAACGACAAGCTAGTCCTTCCTTCTGCCCCTGAAGATTTCGTAGTCCCAATGGACGAGAATCCAACACAAGGTGAAAAAGTGACCTCTACATAACAGGCTGATATGCAAGTTCAGACCCCAGGGACATAGGTGATCGAAGGATGGGGATGCCGGTTTATTATGTAACTCATTTAATCAAGATTTTTTCAAAACATTGCCGGGTTCAATCCCGGCCTATTTATAATTGACAATATTATCTTTATTCGACGTATTTACCCATTTAATCCAACTGTGCATGAATTTGTGGTAGTTCAGATTCCTAATGCAATTTATTTGGCCAAAATTTTGAAATATCCTTCGCGCGCGGAATAAATATTCATTTGGTTCCAACGACCAAGTATTTTATAATACAAATTATTTTTCTCTGTAACACGATCCCAGTTATTTTAGCCGGGCTTGATCTTAACAATGGTACCATGCTACATGTGAACATTAATTTCCGTTATTAACTGTTCGACATTTCAACTTGATCAAGGTTGGAATAGCGTGTTGCTCATTACCACGATGATATTGATTACGGTACCTCGTATATGCGCATTTTTACGCCAGTAAATTGGCAATCTTAATCATAACAACGATTAACAACTCATGCTTTTGATGAAAGAGAAGAATATGAACTCAGAGTTGAAGGCTTATTGTGCCACGGTTCATACCCTCGATAAAAGAAGAACACGAATTATAGATAATATTGTTAATTTCATTAAAGGAAAACAAAAATTTTATAAACGATTACTCAAACGAATTACAAGACAGTTCATGATCTCGATGAAAGAGAACCATATGAGTCCCGGGTTGACAACTTATTGTACCCCGGCTCATACTCTCAATAAAAGAGACACAGATTATTATATTAAGAATTCCAACATGGAAAACAAATTCTCCATCCAACCTGGAACTAACTGTAACATATCTTCAATTTGTCTGCATTCCAAGTCCGTTTGATGGCCTTTTCGTCAAGGGTTTCCAACATGTAAGCTCCTTGTCCGAGTTTCTGTGTAATCCGATATGGTCCTTCCCAGTTAGCTGCTAGCTTCCTTTCTTGAGCATTTTTATTTTCGGTATCCGCCCTACAGAGCACCAAGTCGTCCTGCTCAAAACATCTTGGTTTCGCCTTCTAATTATACTTCGCAGTTGTTCGCTGCTTTGCTAGCAGATCCCGGGCATGCGCCTCAACTCGAACCTCGTCCGTCAGATTCAATTCGATGGCCAGAGCCTCACTATTTTCTTCTTCACCCTTCTGGATTATGTGGTTGCGCCTCCAAGATAACTAACCAAGTTCCACTGGTATCATGGCTTTGCAGCCATAAGTCATTCGAAATGGGGTTTCCTTAGTAGACGTTTGAACCGTGGTTCTATGTCCCCACAATACGTAATGAAGCTGCTCCACTCAACTCAAGCCGGCATTGTGCATGCGCTTTCGCAATCCTTCCATGATTACTTTGTTTGCCGCTTCGGCTTGTTCATTGGATTGGGGGTGCTCTACTAATACGAAATGATGCTTGATTTGGAACCCAGTCATCATTTCCTGAAAACGTTTAATGGTGAATTGTGTTCCATTATTGGTTAAAATCTCACCTGGAATTCCGAACCTGGAGATGATGTTTCGTTCAAAGAACTGCTGCACTCTAGCCGACGTAATGGTGGCGAGAGGTTCAGCCTCAATCCACTTTGTGAAGTAATCTACTGCACTATTAACCATTTTAACTTCCCTTCTACTGCTTTGAATGGACCCAACAAATCCATTCCCCACTTATAAAAGGGTTATGGTGCTGAAATGGATTGCAACTCGGCAGGAGGAGACCGCAGTATCCTGGAATGTTTCTGACAACTTTCGCACCTCCTCACGTGACTTGCCGAGTTAGCTTCCATTGTCAGCCAATAGTATTCGGCTCGCAAAGCCTTTCTTGCCAATGCTTTAGCGCCCATGTGTTGGTCGTTGATGCCTTCGTGTATCTCGGTCAGCACGTAATCAATTCTGTCGGGTTTGAAACAAACCAACATCGGGGTGTGCAATCCCCTAAGATATAGTTCATCATCTACTATTGTATATATAGCTGCATCACATACCAATTTCTTGGCCTCCATCGCGTCGTCTGGCAATACACCTTTTTCTAGATATTCAATCATCTGCCTCCTCCAGTCTTCCGCTATTGAAATTATCATTACGGGGGTTGGCCTAGAAATCTCCTGATGAATCACGGTCCGGTGGTTACCCGGGCTTTTGGTGCTTGCTAATTTTGACAGGATGTCGACCCTTGTATTTTCTTCTCTTGGGATATGGCTCATCGCTACTTCGTCGAAATCAACAATAATCTCCTTCACCTTAATCAAATATTTGGTCAACAACGGCCCCTTCACTTGGTACCGTCCCTCAATCTGGGCTGTAACGAGCTGAGAATCGGTGAACACCTTTATTTTCTTTGCTCCGTGTTCCTTCGCCTGTAATAACCCGGCTATCAGTGCTTCATACTTAGCCTGGTTATTCGATGTGGGGAAGTTTAATTGAAGAGATTGCTCAACAGCCACTCCTTCCGGATTTTCAAGTATGACCCCGGCTCTGCTTCCTTTCGTATTAGACAATCCGTCAATGTACAGCTTCCAACAATTCTCCGTATTTCCACTAACCAGGGGGTTAGTTCCATAACGAAATCTACCAAAGCTTGGGATTTGATAGCATGCCGGGCTTCATATTTTACGTCAAACTCAGACAATTTTATTGCCCAATTTATCATCCTTCCAGCCAAGTCCAGCTTGTGTAATACCTATTGAATTGGCTGATTTGTTCTGACAACGACCGTATAGCTTTGGAAATACGGGCGAAGCTTCTTTGCAGCTACCAACAAGGAAAAAGCCACCTTTTCCAACTTCTGGTACCATAACTCGGAATTTCGTAAGCCCCGACTTACAAAATAAACAGGTTGTTGTGTTTTGGAGGTTTCTCTTACTAATACCGCACTGACCGCTTCATCTCCCACCAACAAATATAACATTAATATTTCCTCGGGCTCCGGTTTGGATAATACCGGTGGGGAGGCCAGACATGTCTTTATCTTGGTGAATGCTGCTTTTCACTCCGAGCTCCGTCCTATCATGGCTTCTTTTTTTAACAGCTTAAAGAAAGGGAGCGCCTTCTCTGTTGATTTTGGAAGAAAACGTGTTAAAGCGGCCAATCTTCCAGTCAGTTGTTAAATCTCCTTTTTACTCTTTGGAAATTGCATATCCAGCATGGTCTTACATTTGTCCGGGTTTGCTTCAATTCCTCTATGGGTTAGCATGAAACCCAAGAATTTCCCGGCCGAAACCCTAAATGCACATTTAAACCGATTTAAGCGAATATTATATTCCCTTAACCTGCCAAATGTTTCTTCCAAATCTTTTATATGGTCCTCCATAGAAGCCATTTTGACTATCATATCATTAATATAAACTTCGATATTTCGCCTGAGTTGGGGCTCAAAGACCTTGTTCATCATTCTTTGATATGTAGTCCCTGCATTCTTCAATCCGAAAGGCATAACATTGTAACAATAGTTTGCCTTGTCGCTTATAAAAGCCATTTTCTCTTGATCTGTCGGGTACATGGCTATCTGATTATATCCCGAGTAAGCATCCATAAACGATAGTAACCGAAATCCAGACGAGTTATCCACAGGTTGGTCGATGTTTGGCATCGGATAAGCATCCTTGGGACACACCTTGTTTAAATCGGTGTAATCCGTACATACTCTCCATTTTCCGTTAAATTTCTAGACCATGACTACATTGGACAACCATGTGGTGTATTGAATCTCTCGTATGAACCCGACTTCTAACAATTCTCTGATATGCATGGCCAACGCTTGAGCTCTTTCAGGGCCGAACTTCCATTTTTTTCTGCTGGATCGGCTTTGATCCGGGGTACATGGATAAATTATGGCAACAAAATGTCAGATCTATACCCGCTATCTCTGATGCTTTCCAAGCGAATAAATCCTTATTCCTTCTTAGGCATTCCGTAAGTTGCAATTTGATGTTTGCGTCCACCATTTGTCCAATCTTAGTGATTTGACCCGATTGGTTGCCGATTTGCACTTCTTCCACATCTTCTGCTGGTTCTGGTCTCCATTCTTCAGACCTCTCCCTCATTTCGAGTTCCACCATGTTTATCGGTTTTCCTGATTGCCTTTCCGCTACTTCCCGACCCACTTGATCCCCCTGACGTATCCGAGGTGGTGAAGATGGGCCACCTTCGCTTTCCCTAGCAGTATTGTAGTAACATTGTTGGGATTCCTTTTGGTTCCCGTAGATTGTCACCACCTGATCCTTGTTCCCTATAAACTTTATCTTTTGATGTTTGGTAGACATTAACATATCCCATTTATGGATAGTCAGTCTTCCCAAGATAATATTGTACGGTGAAGGGAAATCGGCCACAACAAATTTGACTCCTTCCTACTTGAATGCATCCTTGGTTCCCAACGTCATCCGTAAGTCAATGGAGCCTTTAAGACTGGTATTTCCTCTCTTGAATCCTATCAACATTTGCTTACACGGCTTCAAGTCCTCCTCATCCAAATTCATTTTCTTGACCGCACTCCATAAGATGATATCTGTCGAACTGCCACTGTCTACGGACATTCTTTTAACCCGGCAATTGGCCAATGTTCCTGTGATCACTAAACCATCCTCGTGACCCTCTTCCATGCCCTTTTTTGTAAAATACAAAATAGGAAGTTCTGGCTCACTAGCTTTTCCCTTAAACCTTGGTTGCTCCCTTACTAAAAGAATTTCTTTCAAGTACTTTCATCTCTGATTGACAGTATCTCCTCCTCCCAGGGCTCCAGATATAACATTACATTCGAATTCTGGCTCCTGGAACTCGTCATCATCATTATGTCTTTTCTTCTTATCTTTCTTTTCCTTCCCGGACTGGGCTTCTTCTCCCTTGCGCTTATTTTTGCCGCCTTGGGTCTTTATTACGTACTGCCTCAACCTTCCTTCTCTAACAAATTTTTCAATTGCGTCTGGAAGATCCCAGCACTGATCAGTGGTGTATCCCGGTCCATTATGAAATTCACAGAACCGAGATTTATCCACCCCGCCCATATTGTACAATGGACGAGGCCGTTCCACCTTCTTCATGTCTATCAACGCTACCTCCTTCCAAACTTGTGAGCGGGACACGTCCAGTGGCGTGTATTTTTCATACTTGTTTTCATACTTTCCAGGCCTGAATTTGGACTCCGTATTCTTGCCTTGATTTGTATTCCCCAGATGTTGTCGGCCTCTTGGCAATGGACTTCTTCTTCTGGGGCTCCTTTCCTTATCTCTACCGGTGCATTTGCGATTTCCATCTGCTCCAACTCCAAAAACTTTTTGTACTGGGCTCAAAACTCCATCAACGACTTCACTGGATCTTTATATATAGATTTCGCAAACCGGGATGATCCGTTTAACCCAGCTAAAATCAAGTAAACATGAACTTACTCCTCTAATCCTTGCACTTGTAACATGGCCTCCTTAAAATGATCCAGATAACTCTGTAACGTTTCTCTGTGTTGTTGTCGGATCTTACCGAGTGCGAACTTAGACTTCGGTTGTTTTTTGCTGGTCGCAAAATTCAGCACAGACCTCTGACCAAAATCTTTAAAGTTACGAATCGACCGCAGAGGCAATGTATGGAACCATGTTTGAGCAGCCCCAGTCAGAGTAGTGACAAAAATCCAAGAGATTATCGGCTCGTCAATGCCTCGAATACACATCTGCATATCGAATTCATCAATGTGCACCTGTGGATCCTGGGTTCCATCATATTTTGACAGAAAAGAACTATCAAAATCATCTAAAAATCGGGCATTGACTATCTCGTCAGTGAAAGGACTATTGTTGTGTTGTCTTCTATTGTATTTCCTCCGATATACTCATCTTTCTCTCTGTAGTTGAGATGTTTCAACGGCAAGATTCTATTCGTCCATCCGAGGCTGGTGTGTTGGATGCTTCATCCCAGGGTCGAAAGCTTGGTTCAGAATTACCGGTTGTGCATTCTCCACATTCCTAGTATCATGACGTATCGGGTTATCATTTCGAAAGTTCGCTCGAGATGATCCCCCTACTTCAAATCGGTTAACCGGTTCTTCTGAATTAACCGGGACCTAATGTGCCTAGAGGCTCGTCTCATTCCTAGCTGCATCACTATGTTGACATTCATAATTCTCATTATGGTACGGGGTTTCCCTATTCCTGAGATGTCATTCCATGCGCTGTATGCGTTGCTCTTCCTCACGTTTCCATGCCTCGTTTCGTTCCTCGATGTGGAATGTAGTGTTTCTAATATCCTTCTGCCTTTGAAGAGCATATCTATTCTCCATACTTTCAATTCGAGCCAGGATCGAATTCAGAATATTTCTCATTAATCGTTCAACCGGTTCCGGTTCACAGGATGCCATAGCCATTGAATGAGGAACCGGGTTCGATTGATGCGCATCACGAATTGCTTATACTGTAGGAGCAGGAGACGAGGCTGAATGTGAAACTGCATCAGTCACGTGCACATCTTCGTGGTGGACCGCATTCTGATTGTCAGGTGGTAAATCTTCTCTTCCTGGCATATCAAAACATAGTGATAAAGACTGGTTGCTTCTGGTGTTTACCATTGTGAATCGTGGGATTAGAACTTTACAGTCCCCACAGACGGCGCCAATGTTCTGTTATTTTAGAACAAGAATGTCCAGTAGGGATGTTGGTAATTTAATGTGGGATCAAGCTCTCTCTTAAATGTATTTATATGGAAGAAATACCTTTAGAAGACAATCACTATGCACGCAGCAATACTCGACCAGTGGATTGAGGTGTATGCACAGTGTGAATGGAAATAAGAGAGAACAAGAATGTGTGTACCTTTTCCTCTGAATCCATCCGTTATTTATACTGCACTTACCTCTTGGTCAGTTGCAGATTTCCCGATATTCTCGGCCAAGATCTTTAACCGTTAGGTAGCACGATCTTTGAAGTTGTCAAGGTCCACGATCTAGCTTTCAGTTAAGGTCAACAATCCACTACTCTTCAATGGGCCTTATTGCTAAGCCCATTTATGGAATCCGTAACACAAAGCATCAAATCTAAGACCCCGATTCTGTGAAATTAAACCATATTTCCTCAAAAAATAGATCCAAACAGTTCATGCCAACATAGTTTGTGAATCCAGCAGGTCATGTCTTGCATGCTCACAGATTATGTGGCTACGTTCTGTCTCGTGAACCAACACAACAGGGTCCCAACAAAGAAGCAAACATCCAACTAAATAAAATAGTAGCTAGGAGCATCTCTATATCTAACTGTTTCACCCACAAAATTACCTTCTTTCCTAATTGTTTGGTGATGGGAATAAAAGCCGACAGTTACTGCACTTTAGTATACAGCGGACTGGTGTTTGCATGATAGATATAAATAGTCTTGTTATTTGTAGGGCTATAAAAAATTGTGTTTGATATTAAAAAAAAATTAACGATTCTAAGACGGTTATTAGTCTAAGACCGTCTTAGAATGTCACATTCTAAGACAATTTTATAAATAACCGTCTTAGAATATCTTTTTTAAATTAAAAAAATTAACAATTCTAAGACGGTTTTTCCACAAATACCATCTTAGAATATCTTTTTAAAAAATATTAAAAATTAGAAATTTAATATTGATTTAATAAACCAAAAAAGTGTCAATTATTGACCATGTAACTTTAAAGAACTATGAATCTAAATTTAGTCAATTTGAAATGTTGAGCTAAATTAACAATCCTATATATCCCTTAATGATAAACATGAATGCTAATCACTAATTAGGTCCCCACATATTCAATTGAAGGTTAATAGTGCACATGCATATTTTAGATAAGAGATATTTATGTACGCAGTATTAAGTTGTCACTTTCTCAAGACTATAAGCATTAATTAAATGAATAATTATCAACCGCACGTAACTACTAATTAATTGCCGGCCTAAGCATTTGTTAATTGCCCTTTATGAGTGATAAATTAATTTATAATGCACTGTGTAAACCAAATTACAATGATTGCAATTCTGAAAATAACAAGGCATGCACACATACCATCCAAGGTGTAGCTTGTCATTCAACATCGTAGAACCAGCCAAGGCCACCATCACGAGCATCAGGGGGCTGAAAACAGAGGCAAGCAATGGGCGTCTCATGTGGACACGCCATGAAATCACAACCACCATCACCCCAAAAACCACAATACCCTACACCAGTAATGATAATTTCTAAGATATTTTCATTACACACCATTTTTACATTATTCTTTTAGATAATAAAATTATGAAAAACAATCACACGTACATTTCAATGTACATGCTTTTTATCTTCATTTTGATATGTAAAATATAATTATAAAAAAAATCATAGAATAATATATAGCATTATATAAACTCTTATTGTTAAGCAAATAGCATACCGAATATGCTGCAGTCAAAAGCCTAATATTCCAACCCAACCTCCACTGAAACCAGTTCCTCTCAACACAAAGTGCAAACACAATGGACAGCAGTGACCCCCAAAGTGACATCAATGTCGTGCTTGTGTAAGGTCTACGGTATCTTTCACTCATCTTGGCCTGCACAAAAATTATACAAAATAAATTAAAAACAAAGTTAAATAATTCTAATATTGATTAATTATTTGCAAAACATTTGCCCAACATCCTTTCACAAAGTTGTGACTCGTGAGATAGTTGTATAAGTAAAAAGTAAAAGCTAGCTATCTATCTCATAGTGTGAAGGTATGGAAAAGAAATATTATATACACTCTTATCCTTATATATATATAAAGTTTCTGGATCGAATCTATCCATGACCAAATAATTATTAAAACACAATTTTAATGCTGAGTCAGGCTGGTCCTTATATAGTTGTATAAGTAAAGCACATCCACGACACTGTTAATATGCTTCATCTTGTAGCATTAATCTTCACATCCACGACATTGTTACAACATCAAAGTAAACTGTATAATGAAAAACATAGAATAGCTTATTCTCTTTTTTGGTAGATCCAATGTCTAATTTTCAGACATCAATGAATAGTGAATGTGGTAAGGAAACACCACATACTGACCAAGCAGTAACAGGAACCAACAAACGATAATTGACAAAATCCTCCATTTACAAGCTAGCCATTACATAAAAACGATTTTAATAAAAGGTAATCATTTTCTAATAAAAAAAAGAATTTGTAAGATTGGAAAAGGCAAGGGAAGCATAATGAACAAGTGATTCTGCCAACTTAATTAAATAAAAAATCAGAAGAATATGCTACAGGATTGAAATACCTTACCTTAATGTGCTTGCTATCTTTGGCTTTTGAAGGGCTTCTTGTAATTTGGTGGTACTCTTGTGATGAGCTTACAAGGGAAAACATAATGAAAACAAGACAAGTATGAAAGAGGAAAGAAATGAGCTTTTGCTGAACTCCCATTCTTCCTAGTTCTTTCTTTTGATAATGTAAAGTGAAAAACTGGACAAACTTAATCTTCAATGCTAGTGAAGATTTTAAGGAAGCAGAATACTATAACATTATAAAAAAAATAAAAAAAAAAAAAAAAAAAAAAAAAAAAAAAAAAAAAAGTGAATATGATTTCTCTGCCATATCATCTTAAGTATGATAGTCTTCAAAGGTAACTTTGTCCTTCTTCACTTAAACACAAAAGCTAATGGCTCATTGGAATCATATGCAAATGCGGGGAGGAAAAAGAAGGCTGGTGACATTTATCTGCCATATCAAAACAAAACAATCCACATATGGGCTCTAGAACCTCAGAACATAACAGAACAATATATTTAGTACCTTTTTATACATTAAACGATACCCAAAAAACACAAGACAAAGTAAATGTATAAAGTACCAACATTGAATTCCAGGACACAAATAGACAAATCAGGATTTTATGACTACATAGGCAGCTTGGAATGCAAAAAACACACACCTATCACAAAAGGTTGTTTATACATGTCAGTTGCTGAAGTGGTTGGTTGCTTTGTACTAGCCTTTCTTTGCTCTAAGCCACCAACATGAAATCCATAAAAGACTCCATTAAGTCAACAGCCGATTTAGTACCCATAGGCAAAGACCTGGATAAATAATAGCTGAAATCACAGATAGAAAAATCAATAACAAATAAATAAAATACCTCTAGAGTAAACGAGTCCTTTGTATAGTGTCATGATCATAGCAACAGATCTATGCTTTTCCATGCACTATAGCAACCCAATGTAGAATATAGGTAAGGGTCTTGCTAACTAGTGCCCTAAGGACACTAGTTAAGGAGTTCAAAATAGAAAGTTTTTATTGGAATTCACATTGTAAATGTATTCTAATAAGAACAATGCAAATAATAAAGATAAACTTGTAGAAGCCCCCTAATAGATCACTCCCTACACTACCAGTCATTGCCACATTTATATAGGAACTTTTTCGGAGCGACTTCCAAGCCTTGCGAGGGCAACTAAGGTATTAGAAAGAGATCCACCAGCTGCAACTTTATAGCTGCACCCATCCATCCATAGCCTGCAAAACTCTACCTCTTTCCTCATGATTTACTACTTTCTGTGTTCCTTTCTCTAATCCATAATTCTTCAGGAAATTATCATCAACCATGCCAGAGAAGTCTACCTAAAAGAATTTCCAAAAAAACAAAAAAGCCTCTAAGATTCATAGCTATTCTCGGATAAAAGAAAAAGAGAGAAACATGTCCATAGCAACATGATGAAGGTATACATGACATGGGACAAAACTTATGTACAGTTTTTGGATGTTATTTTCCTAATACAATTGGAGTTTCACCTCATTAACCTATGGCTGACTTTCAATGCAAACGTTGATTATGATGATTATTGAGATAAAACTTTAATCCTGATTAGACAATGATGCTCAAACTCAAAGCACCTAGGAACTGCATCTAAATTACAACCTCTGACATACCCCTCAGCATAACTCGACAAACTAATAAAAAAAAGGAATAAGAAGGATTTTAAAATGTTAGCAGATTCAAAGCAGGGGAACTAAAGGGAAAAACACGAGTATATTCTTACAAGGGAGCTAAAAACAGCTAGATACATGCAGCAATTGTTAAATGCATATGTGTTAACAAGAGTAATACTTACAGGGTGTACAAGTTTTCTTCAATTATGCATAGCAATTGGAAACATTGAAAAAATAATGGCTAAGGAAAAAGGAATAAATTACCTTGGCTTGACCGAGACCCAATACATCACATCTTTCAGGCAAAACTAAGGAGGTAAGATAACTGGTTACCGCATATTTGAAGACCAAATTGAATTGGATTATTTAATCACTGCATAATTGGTGACTGGCCAGATAACTGTGGGCTTTTGGCTTCAGCTTGAATTTTGGAATTTGGTCTACATATTACATTTGAATTTGAAGATTGAGGGAGGAACGAGTAAATAATTGTTGCCACGACAAGTATGAAAGACAATTTAGTTTTAACATGTTTAGCCATGACATTTAGATAAGATAAAATAGAAAATCACATTAAAACCGAGGTAGGAAAATACCTGTGGTAACCTACTGGAGCTTGAGATTGGCTTCTGAAGCATGAATCTAAGCTCAAGAATTTTGTACCAGAGGGCCTTTAGGTGAAACAAATTTTAGTTATGTTATTACTTATTACGAACTCAAAGCAGAGCCATGGAAATGATACTGAAGAAAAGGTGATAGGTAAAACTGAAAACATCAATGAACGAATTAAGGAGTAATAATCATTCATCAACTTACTACAATGAAAAGCAAATGGAGAAACAGAAAATTAAATTAATGGCAAAAGAATAACCGAACACAATAGCCTATAACATAATGGGAAGAAAAAACAAAACATTAGCCAGGGTACAAGTCAAACAATAAAACTGCACCTTCTGACTTTTCACAGCTTGACCCTTAAGAATGACTTGCAATATTCAAAGAATGCAAAAATAAATAAATACTTCAATAAATGATGAATTTACTTGAAATTATGTAATATACTTTAACCCAGCATCTCTATTTTGCACGTATCTCTTAAAAAAATCTTCAGAAATTTAATGTAACAAAGTGTTAAGAGAATGGCTCATTTAATTTAACATGGGAATAGACTTAAGAAATTTCATTTACCTCAACTAAATCAAGTTTATGCATTAATAAGTACACTAGAGACCAATAACACGAGCTTAAAAAACAGGTGCCAATTTTCACAGCAGAATAAAATAATAAATGTGTAAATGTATTTGCCTATATAAAGGACCCTTCTTCACCTTTCAAAGACATATCATTGATGCTTCTAAGGACTTGCGTAATTATTCATAATGGTAATTGCTAAAGTCATTTTGATGAGTCTTTCACTCTTTGAATGAAATTTACTAGAAAGCATTGTGCAACTATTTGAATGTATATATGCAATGCGTACACTTTATCCAATCAAAACAAAGTGGACCTACAAGCATAGATCTAAACATCAAGTTGTTTCTAAATAAAGTTCCTATACCCCATACTTTTAAAAAAAAAAAAAATCAGCTAATACCTACAATTTCGGGATCGTGCTCATGCATTTGCAATGTAATTCAAATTTCGATATTGTGGAAAGTTAAGTTAAAAAAAGTAAACACAATAATTATCAACAGAGACCGTGAATAGTTTTGTAACATCCATAGATAATCATGAAACTAAGCATCACGAGAAGGACACACACAAAAAAAAAATACAATGATGGAAAATCATCATCACACGCAAATTCTAAAGTTTTTAAGCTATCCAAAAAAAATATAAAAAAACAAAACGGAACCAGTGAAATCCAACATGAAGCTACTGATTCATCAAGGCAGTAAGCAGAAGAGAGTCCTAGCCCATTAATTTCACAAGAAGAAGACAAACAACCTTGAATACTTGGTAGTAATTGTACTTGGGGATGGAGTATTGTGCGAGGAAGGGGTTGAGCTTGTCATTGCCTCCGGCTTCCATTTTCTTGATCTGGATGTCGGACCAGGAGTCCATGGTGACCGGTCGTTCTAAGGAGATGTGTACGCCGAGGCCACGGTGCTTTCCAGAGCACACGAGGCACATGAAGACGCCGTAGGAGACGGAGGCCCACTACAAGTTCTTCCGGGAGCAACCAACGCAGATCTTGTTCCCCGCCTCGAACTGCAGGTCCCGGAGCCTCCGTGAATGCCGCCGACATTGAGGATCGCATCTGGAAGGGAGCAAGGGAGTGTGGATGAATAATAGAGGGAGGAGTTTGGTGTGAGAATTAGAGAAAGGGCTTGGAGGATTTTTCGAAAGTGATAAGGGCGCAAAGGAAGTGAGAGGGACAGAGAGAGAATCAATAAAAAAAATGATTAAATGCGAACAAGGACGGTTGTTGAAAAATTGTTGAACAAGGACGATTTTCGCAAAACCGTCTTAGAATGGTAGTTTCTAAGACAATTATTGTAAAACCGTCGTAACTTGATTGTATTTATTTACGGAAATGCCACCGCGTTTCTTACTACAACGGTTTTTTATCAACCAACGTAAAATCAGTGTCGTAAAAAGTTATTATTGTAGTAGTAAGAGTTTCTAAGAAGAAAACCTGAGAATGACTTGGTTCCTTGTAATACTATTTCTCGGTCTCACATTTGGTACAACTCATTCTAAGGCTAGCCATGATAAGAGGCTTCCATCTGCTGTTGTGGTTGGCACTGTTTATTGTGACAGTACATGCTCCCAACAGGACTTTTCCATGGGCAACGACTTCATCTCAGGTGCATTTCCACTGCTTGCCTTATTTTCTAAAACGGTTCTGTTGTCATGCATTTTTGATTCTGAAGTTATGTTGTCTTATGCTTTTCTATATTATTCATGAAGACATATGAAGCATTGGGAGTTCAAGGTGCAGTTTCCTTTCTCAATGAACTAATATGTGAAAAGAATAAAAGGAAGCACTGAGAAATTAATAAATAGCAGTGAGCCTTATTGTTCTGTGGCCTCAGCAGCAACTTCTTCCTCACTGCTCAAGTCCAGAAAGCAAGGGCTACACATATTCTCAGCTGCCTTTTTCTCATTCAAACCTCTTAACACAGCCAAATCTTTGTAACCAAAAACCAATCTTTCAAAACATCAAATCAAAGGCCTTGATTCTTTGAAACTATATTTCCTCCAAAAATAGATCCATCATTTCCTCCTCCACTTCAAGATCAAAAAAGACCTGGTGGTCTTCTTCCTAATTGTTTTCCTCTAAAGTCTAAACATTAGTTGTTTTTTCTAATATAAGTTTTCCACTGAAATTGGTTTTGATTATCAAGACATCAACTATTTTATACATGCAAGTAAGGTAAATTGAATCCACCACCAACTTACAAACCTCATGTTTCCATGCATTTAATTTTAAAAAATAAATAAGAATAGAATGGTGAAAGAGAGAGATTGGAGAACAACACGTACCCACATTTTGTCAATCTTCATTTGTACTAGGAATGAGAGTGGAGTGACAGGCGTAAACTCTCCCTATACCTAGCAGGACAACTCGTCTTTTCCTCTTTCGCATCTTCTGAAATTGTAATTTGCGAGGTTGTTTGTTCTAACCTTCGTCCCACTGTCTTGAGTAACAACTGAAGCGGAAGAAAATAGAAAGATAGAAACATTAACATGTCACTTTTAGTCTTATTATGTTTTAAGTATTAAGTTTTAAAAGTTTACAGAATTTGTTTTATACAATGCTATCAAAGAAGCTTCAGCTTGGTGTATAGCACTATGTATCTTTGAAGCTTAGTTATTTTATAAAATGCTAATAAATAAGCAATCCACTAGGCCTGAGTTTGTTTGGGACACCTTATAAATGAAGAAATACTTATTTAAAGCCCATATTACATTACATCAATTGAAAAGTATGAATAACACACCTATGGCCCTAATTCCAGTAATTCTGCCTCCATTGTTGATATATTTACAGTTCTAATCACTAGTTTGTTTGTGTGTCTATATTTATTCTCTTTGCAAACTATCCTTGATTCCACAACTGTTTTTTCTTTTTAATTACATTTTCGTACTTTGCATCCTCTCGTTTTTTTAACTTCCCAATCATTACAAGAGCGCTACTTCTAATAATTGTATCCCTCAATTAGTAAAATTTAATATGACAATCAAATGGCAGGCTTATAATATGTGATTGCAAACATTTCAAGCAATAGTTACACATGCAACAATCATATAGATTTATTCACAATATAACACCTAGTAACTTTTGCTCACGCTTTCTCAGTTTGGAAAGCCACAAATTAGCAAAAGAAACCCAAATTTATTTTCCCATGGCCACACATTACATTACAAGTAATTTACACACCAGTGGAACACTGGCGATGAATTCAAATATCACACGTGATCCAAAGTGGTTCTTGAAAGTCACCCTTTAACTTATCCCAATCCTGACCTCTTTCACCATCATCTTCTCTAGGAGCACACAGCGCCAAATCCCCATGGTGCCACGTGGGCGTCCCATTCTCATACGCATCACACGTCAGCCTCCTCAGCCCACTCCCATCCAACCTCACCACATACAAATCTCCATACGGCTGAAACTGGTTCGGCAGCCCCACCGGCTCCGCACTCACGCCACCCAAGTTCGCCGTGAACAGCAACCACTCTCCGTCGCGGCTGAAGCACACGTGGTTCAACCTCTCTTTCATTCCTTCCACCCCCTTTGCCACCTCAACCCTCCTCAACCCACTCCCATCGGGCCCCACCAAATATATCCCAAACACCTCACTATTCTTAGAGTCATGCCTGTTCGACGAAAACGCTATCAAATCCCCTTTCGGCGACCAACACGGCATCGTATCGATCCACTCCCCCTCCGTCAACCTCCGTATCCCGCCGTCAAACTCCCCGTTAACAGCGTCAACTATGTACAAGTTCTTGTACCCTTCCCTCCCAGACCGAAAAACAATGCTCTTCCCGTCAGGGGAGCATGACGGAAAAGCATTGTTCCCTGTGTCTTCTCTCGTGAGAATCGTTAACTTAAACGGAACCTCTTCACGGTCGTTAGTTAAATAAACCGGGTCGAACTCGATGCGCGCGATTTGAACCGTTTTATAAACCGACTCGAAGATTGGACCGACGGAGGTGTATATCACGTTCTTGTCCGTTGGGCTCCACGCGTTGTGGAAGCACGTTCGTCCTTTGAGCAATGTCCAGCGTTTGGAACCGTTTGATTTAACGATTTTAACGCCGCCGTTAACGTTGCCGTCTAAGTCGTGGTTGAAAGCGATGAAATCCCCGTCAGGGGAGAAGGTGGGAAACGAACCGTTGAGTCTAAGTAACTGTAGGTCGCGAACCGGAGAGTGGACTTTGTCGAGGTGCGGGTATGTCGACTCGCCCTGAATCGACTCGCCTCGGAATCGGTGGTACCCGAGGTGGCGAGAGTCCAATGAGACGAACGGGTTGTAGTGGTGAAAGTTAGGGTTTATGTCTTCGGTGATTCGTTGGAACGTTTGCGATTCGAGATCGAAGATCTCGACATGCCTTAAATTGCTTTCTCTCCGCCGAGTTGCGACCGCGATGCGCTTTCCGTCGTGGAAAGCTGCCGGAGTAAAACAGTGCAGCCCCGGCGGCGTGACGCGAATCGGCGAGTATCGAGATTCTGAAAGTTCGGAATCGGTTAAATCGACGCGGAAGATGCTCCACCATCCATCTTCGGCGATTCGGTGGAAGAAAATGGTTGAATCTTGTGACCACGATGGCCAGCCACCGCGTTCGCTCACCGTGACTCGGTTTTTTGGATCGGACTCGGGGAAAATGACGATCTCGGTTTGGAGTTCGCGGAAATCGTTGGTTTGCCAGCGGCGAGAGCGGTAAGAAGCGACGGCGAGGAATTTTCTGGTGAGGGAGACGGCGGGGCTGTAGTCCACCTCGCCGCGCGGGGTGAGTCTCTTGACAGTGGCGGTGGAGTGATTTATGGCGGTGGAGTAAACGGCGCTCCAGCTAGTGAAAACGGCGTCGTTTTGTTCGTGCGTGGAAACGAAGTAGAGCATTCCGTTTTTAACGATTGGGCGATCTTGGAAGAGAGAGTTGGGCAGAAAGGGTAAAGGCTGGGGTTTAGTGTTGGGTCGGGTAATATAGAAGCGGGGCGACCCTGTTCTTTCGGATACGAATACGACGTCGTTTTGGGGGTTAATGAATTGTGCGTTGAAGTTAATCGAGACACCGTCGGTGAGGCGGTGGTCTGCGGTGGCGTGGGGCGGAGGTTGGTGTTGATTGAGGTCGATGGAGAAAACGTCGAAACCGTATTGGACTCTTCCGACGGTGTTGAATACGATGGTTCCCGCTGGCGGCAACATTGTTGTTGAGTGTGAATAATGCTGTGCGATAGTGTAAGTGTGAGTGATCAGTAAAGTGGATGAGATTTGGTGTACATTCGTTAGGGGTTTAATAAGTGTTGCTCTTGTGCTTTTGCGTGTGGCGTGACGTAGAATGGTCAACATTTTCTTCCTTTTCAATCTCCTTGGAGGCACGAATCCCAGAAGGCGTCTTTGATTTGAACTTTGTTTGTTGACGACGCTATACAGATAAGGCTGGGTGGGTCTTATTCTTATTCTTACTTTAACGCAAACTATGATATACTTACCATTTTAATGTTAGAGTTTTTTTTTTTTTTTTTTTTAAACACTGATGATTAATGTGTTGAGAAATTGATCATTTTTATTTTTGATGGTTTTTTTTTTTTTTTTGTCTTTTAATGTATAAAACTTGAATTTCATTTAAGAAATTTTTTAATGTGAGAAGAAGAAAAATTGAGGAATAAAAGTTAATAAATATGATAAATCATGTGATAATATATATATATATATATATATATATAAGATGGGATGGAAATTATTTGAAATTGAAGTTGGATGATGATAATAATTTATATATTTGTCTTACCAGTTGCTTGTAAAATTGTAAAATATATAATATTATTTATTATTTTATAGAAAAAATTTAGTGAATGAAATCATAATAATAATAATAACGAATTTTGAAAAATATAAACTATTCATACAAAAATTATTTATTATTATATTTAAAAATATATAATTAAAATATGTTAGTTGAGGTATTTTTATTTTTCTGATAATTTTGATTTTTAAAAAATTATAAGATGCGCTGATAAAGAAAATATTTTATCTATTTCATTTTAAAAAATAAAATAGTTTTACCCTTTTCTTTAAACATCCGTAACTTGATAGGGGATGCATAGCCAATGAGAAAAGCAGGAAAAGCATAGTTGAATTCATGTCATCATTCCCACGTGGTCCATATGAACGGGCAGCCATTTGAGGATGGGCCTTTTATAATAATCAGTATGCTTTTATCTATTCATTTTTTTTATTGTACGAAGAAGGAAAATAAACAAGAAAAACGCGAGAGAGAAAAAGCATAGTGACGGATGAGAGTCAGTACGTATGCTTTTAATTATTTATTTTTATTTTTTTTGTAGCGAGTATGCTTTTTGATTAATCATGAATTATTAGGCAAATTAAATAAACTAAAACGGAAGATATTATTTAATGGAAAAGCATATTATTATATATGACTAAAAATATAAATTATTTATTGTTTATAGTTATACAATGTAGGTTAGCTAGGCGTAATTAAATTAACATTCAATTCAGGCATGATCCTAATTAAATCAACTTTAAAATATATTTTTAGTAACTTTTGAAAAAGAAACAGAAGAAAAAATGGCAATCAACAGTCATTATCAAATTATCGAGTTATGACTTATTGACTTGAGATAATTTGTTATTAATATATATATATATATATATATATATATATATATAAAGCTTTTACCTAAAAAATATTTAAAAATCTATTTTGTACATGTCTAAATATGTTAATTGGAACTGAATCTAACAGAAATGAATATTCTCAATTCTATTGAAATCTTTGTCGGAAGAAAGGCGTCTATTATAGCATTGGACCAGGACTACTATTTCGAGTAAAATTGCTTCTTGTAGAAGATATTAGCTGAAAATTATATACAATCCTAATAATATATATTCATAATGTGTGTGTTTCTGGGTGGTAATTAAGAGGATGGAATTGTATTAAAATAACAATTTAGAGTGAAGATTAGGAGATGCAAATACAAACAATTACAAAAAGTTATAAGAGATGGGAAATTAATATACGTCAATATTCCATAAGATAAGAGATCTCACGAGATAAGATATTAGATGTTCATAAAGATGAGTTACTATTAGAAGAATTTAGTCCTTTTTTTGTTTTATTTTTTTTTAAAAAAAAAGCCTTTTTGGCTCTACAACCTATAAGTACATTATCGAACAACTGCTGTTAGTATTGTCATCAGTGAACATGTGAGCTGCAGAGTGATGATCATCACCTCCTGCTGCAGGGTAACTAGGCAAGCATACACGAATCAGGTAATCCGTATGTACCTTACATATTACATAATTCGTAAGGTCCATACGGATCAGGTAATCCATATGGAACTTAAAACCTTAAAAACAGTTTTAAATTTGTTACTACTGCGGTTGTAGACTTGTAGTAATAGTCAGTGTTAGGGGGAATAAAAGGAGACCTATGATACATCATCTAAGGTCAATTTTAGAGGAAAGAAATGTTGTTCAATGGCATTCTCATAGTACTGAATTATATTTTTATATAATAAAAATTATTTATTTGATCTCAATAGTGACATAAATTTAACTTTTTAACTTTTTAGTCCTTATATTTAAAAACTATTTATTTTACTTTTTTACAAATATTTTGGGATTTCTTTTGATACCATGGCTACAAAATTTTAAATTTTATTCCTTGTCATTTTGTAGTCAAAGGAATCAAAAAATATACGATAATACTTATAAAAGTTTATACACAAAACCATTGTTGAATAGTGCTTACAACATCAGTTTTGTCTAAAATCGAGGCAAAAAAATGCAAATAATACCTTTTTAATAAAAAAATTACAAATTTGGAGCTGTTTTGAAACATATTACAAATCTGGGGCAGGGAGACACGCCCAGATTAGGCGTGACAAGTCACGCCTAATATAGGCGTGACCAGTCACACCCATTTTGGGCGTGTTTCCCTACTTTATACGCTTGTTTTTTTTTTTTTTAACTTTTTCGTCACTTTTACTATCTCACCTTCTCTCTAAAAGTTTATGAAGTCTATCTCTTTGAGACTTTAACCGTACTGCCACATATAAAAAATAATTTACTTGAATTTCATGCCAATAGTAAATTTTACCATAGTGCCACATGGCGTATTTCGTTATCCCCTCCAGCAAAATAGGGACGATGACGTTGCACAATTCTGGTGGCCACGTAATTCGCTACAAGGTCCAGCGAATTACGTGGTCAACAACTGTCAGAAACATGTGGCAGACACATATTTCGCTTGGCCCCCAGCGAAACACGTGATAACAGTTACCAAAAAAAAGGGATCGTTATGTCCACGTTGCTGACGTGGACGTATTTTGCTGCAGGCTCCAGCGAAATACATCTACGTGGCACCCTTTTTAAACCTCTTCCTCCTCCTTCATTTTTTGCTCCTTCATTCAATCTTTTTCATTCTAAAATTTTGAAAGTGACCCTCTGTGACTCCTTGTGTTTTTTATTACAAGTAAGTTCTATTTTTATATTATTTATTTTTTATAATTTATTTTAATGCATTTATTGTATTAATATATAGGTATTAGGTTTAAAACATTAGGTTAGAGGATATGTAGTTAAAAATTAGGATTGTTAATTTATAGAATAAACGTTATTTTTTGTTTGTGATTATTTGGTTCTTATATTTGATATGTATAATTTGTATTATTTATTTTTTGTAATTTATTTTAATGCATTTATTGTATTAATATATAGGTATTAGGTTTGAAACATTATGTTAGAGGATATGTAGGTTAAAAATTAGGATTGTTAATTTATAAGATAGACAATATTTTTTGTTTGTGATTATTTGGTTCTTATATTTGATATGTATAATTTTGTATTATTTATTTTTTATAATTTATTTTAATGTATTTCTTTTATTAATATATAGGTATTAGGTTTTGAAACATTAGGTTAGAGGATAAGTAGTTAAAAATTAGAATTGTTAATTTATAGGATTTTTAAACATTATAATTCATATATATTTTTGTATTTTTTATTTTTTATAATTTATTATTATATATTTATTTTGTTCAAATATATGTTGTAGGTGTGAAACAATAGATTAGAGGATATATAGTTGAAAAGTATTATTGTTATTTTTTGTTGTATTATTTATTATTGTATTAGAACCTTGTGTGTTGAAGAATCTGTACATATTATATGTGATGAATCTAACCCTTCTCTAGAAGAAGTTTTAAGTGATAATGATGCAGAAAATAAAGAAGAAAAACTGCAGCCTATTGAAGAAAGCAAACAAGAAGAAGATGAAGCACAACTAGAATCCAGTCAAAGCAACAACACCTAAGCACAAACTGTAACACCTCGACTTACCATCTTATTATTATTGATTTTTAATGAAAAATTCTTTTCAATTTTCTTAAAAGCACTTAATTAAATATAACAAAATTTTGTCAATAACTGATAATCCAAGAAAATTTCATTACTGAGTAATATTTATAAATCTGAAGTAATATATATAATAAGATTACAAACTGACACTGGTTCTATTACATAGTACAACTAATTCAAAACACTCTGTAACAAAAGAATACATCTTCAAACATATCATCTTCAAACAAAATCCTCTTCTTGTAAACAGCTAATGGTCTCTCTTTGCTGTTCATCTGCTCGCCCGAATAAAATCGAAGTCATAGCAAGTGTCAATCACAGACACAAAATACAGGGTAGGTTTATGATAAACATAATTTAAGCAACAAAATATATTCAATATGCAGATGTTCATAATAACATCCTCAAAGATTCATGATTCTCTTAAACTCTTTCAATATTTGGTACCAATTGTCAAGATAGCCCCATCCCAGTGATCCAGAACTGATCCGACCAGTCAGGGTCTCCCGATGTTGCACAGGTTCTCACCCACACTTCATGTGATCATCATGGGTGGCGTGATTCCTCACTGCAAGAGTCACCCCTGTTAAAATGAAGGAACACTTCACACTTAACCAATAGGGGGGTGAATTGGTTAGCCTTGGTAAATTCAAACTTTCTTTCCAAGTAAAATATCAGAGTTTAATTTCCCTTTGGATCTTTATCAAAAACCAATGAAGAAAACTTTATTCAAACACCCTCCAAGATTTGTAATGCCTTAACAACCAAATTAAATTTCAGAAATCAAACTAAGAATTAATCAAACATGCAGTAAATGAAAGAGCACAAGATTTATACTGGTTCACCTCAAAACCTATGAGGCTACATCCAGTTTCTTCTACTCAACACTAGAGTAGAGTTCCACTATATCAACAACAATCCTTACAAGCAATTTACAAGCTCCTCTTCATCAACCCTAGATGAAGTTCAGAGA
>PYAF01004491.1:24679-37496 GCA_007407185.1 Glycine tomentella
TTATAATGATCATGTCTAGATTTCAAAAGGCAGTTAGAACAAAATAATCGATGTCACCAACCTGGTAATCGATTATTCCTGTGAAATATTATTTTTCCAAAAACTTAAAGCCTTTTTAAATTTTCTAAATGATTTTCTTTGATTAATCCCATTAACCTAATAATCCTATATGTATGAATGATGCATGTTATGCAATATTAGATTATCAGATCATACATTTTCTTTTACATGATCAATTTGAACTTTTCAACTTAAAGCTTCCTTGATTCTTCCTTCCTTTTGCATGTTGAAAGCACAAAACTCTTTACTTTGATCTTCAATGATGCTTGGCTTCATCTGAATCAACAGCTTCGAATAAGTGGCGCGATTAGCGTGGCCATGGCATGAGTCGCGTGACTTCTTCGAGTTGGAAGGTTGGCCTTTGAGCATCTGGTGCTACTGGCGTGGAGTGTGGCACTGATCGCGCGGCTTGTTTGAATCTGATGCCTGTTATTATGCATTTGGCGCGACTTGCGCGGGATCCGGCGCGATCCGCGCGAGACCTTGAACTTGCTTTTCTTCCTTCTTTTGCCTTGATTCTCCTCTTTTAAGCCTTAAAATGCATAAATGGTAATGATATGAGATTAAATCAAACTTAATAATAAACTAACCTATTCTAATCTATTTTATTAATTATTTAACTAAATTATAACCTAAAACTATCCTAAAACTAAGATGTGTTTGCAACACATCAAACAATTCCCAGATTTGAAAGTTGCTGTCCCCAGCAACAGAAAGATTTCAAGAGTAAGCAAGAATCAATGATCAAACTAAACCACAACTACAATCCTAGAATCATCATGCTATGTATGATCAATTCAAATCGAAGCTTTCCATGGCACTTTCAATGCTGTCAATTCATGAGAGTACTTGAGTATTCCCCGCAAAAGTTGTGTTTAATCCACTCATTCAGTCAAGTGTATCAAGCTATGATTACTCTCTTACTCAACAATGTCACAGCACTACCATAAGCTTGAAAATATTCTCAACAGTTGCAAGCGCGACTTGATCAAAAGGTCTTTCCGGCTTGTAATGTGGCTGGGCTAAAGGTAGGAAAATATATGGATAAGTAGCTTATAAGAGGCTAGATCCAGTCCTTTAAGTCCACAACATGCTCCTTGTCCTCCTTTTCAAAACCTGGTACTTTATTCAAACTATTTATTCTAAAGTAAAAGCAAAACAATAAACTTATTTTTGATTTTGGATTTTTTTTAAAGCAAAACATAAACAAATTTAAAACAATTACTGCAGCTTCTCAAAACTCCAGCTGATGGACTTATTGTTTTCCAACTTGAACTATGCTTGTTTATTCTTGTTCTTCACAACTAAATAGATTCACTTGTGTTTCTTCATACCTTGATGGATAATTCCCTGTTTTTCTGCTGTCATGGACTTATATCAAACCTTTTCTAGCCTCAGGGGGTTGGTCAAATGGATGTGGCTCTGATTTGGGTAATTTGAAATGAAAGGCTTAACTTCAAATGAGGTGCAATTGGAAAATAATTCAAGGTGAGTCAATTTGGCCCTAGTTTCAGAAGAAAAATCTGCCTTAATCATATCAAGTCACACCTGCATCCAGAGAAACAATTCAAATTCTAGAGTACTATGAAATTGGAGTCTCTCGGAAAGAAAACATTACCGCTGTTTGGCTCAAATCCTCACAGGTGTTCAAACTCAAGTCAATCTCAGTTGACTCATTTCAAGCATCATTTCAACTTCAACATGCATTTCACATACCAAAAATCATAATCCTATTCATGTATCATGCAGTTCATGCTATGTTTCATTTCATCAAGCTTTCATTAGAGAAATCCTATCCATCACTGTGTCCATTCACTTTTTATCTTGAAAAATCTGATGTGCTGCTTATTTATTTATATTTTTTTAAAAAAATTCTGTTAGACGTCATTTGTTCCTTGACTCTGATTTGCGAAATAATGCGTACTGACCATTCCCAAATTTATATGTTGTTGTCCCCAGCAACCACAAATAAGGTCACAACGCTTTGGAAAATTTCAGCATTATTTAGAAAATCACATCCAACTCGAAACATTGATCTAAATAGCTTTTATTTGCAAACATGAATTAGAAACAGTATTATATATAAATGCAGAAATGTAAATGTGCAGAATGTATGTAATGTCTAGTGCAGAATCCAAAATAAACATAAAAACCAGAAAACATAAAAATAAAGAATCTTGTTCACTCCTCTCCCTCTCCTCTCTCATCAACAACTGCAGCCTCTGAAGTCTGAAGAGGCTCAGGAATAGAAGGCACTGAATCCGTTGCAGCAACTGCGGGAGTAGGAGTGTCTGAAGCTAGTGGTACTGGTGATGTAGTCTGGTACTCAGTTGGTGGAATGCCTAAGTGCCTGCATATAGCCCCAAGCATGTTGGTCTGCTGAGCAAGCTGGGTCCTGACGAACTCCTGGAATGCCATATAGGAAGGAGAATCTGTGTAAAGTGGCTCATGTCCAGTGGTGGTAGAAGAAGGGACTGAAGCTGGTGGTAGTGGTGGTGAAATCTCTGCTGGCTGGGCTGGCTGGGGAGCCTCCGGTGCTGGTATGTCTCTGGGGCTGCAGGCTGCAAGCTCCTCTGGTTTGAGCTTTGAAGCTCGGAGAACTTGCTCATTATCCACTGTCTCCATGGCGTCCAAATTGGTCTTGTGGACCATGAGTGATGAGATCGGGACGTCCATGGGCTCATCGTCTGCAATTTCCACACCCGCATGGCGACACAGGTGTAGAATCAGGGAGGAATGGGCCAGCCAAGACTTGCTGCTGGTGTCCTGAATCATATGAAGGATACGGTTAGAGAGAAGGTTAGAGATAAGGAGGTTACCATCACCTCTGAGAGTGTATAGCAGGATGGCTCTCTCTACATTCACGTCAGTCATATTAGTGGAAGGAATGATTGTGTGATTAATAAATTGGTGCCAAAAAGCGGCATCCCCAACCAAATCATGCTTCCGCAGCTTCTCTGGTATATAGTCCAGCCCGGATTTAGGCTTCTAAGCAGTGTATGGACCTGTGATAGCCCTTCTGATAGTGGTGGCCAGCTAAGGAACTTCATCCCTATACATCTTGGTTAATGCATCTGGCTGCATGCGGAAGAATAAGTCATGGAATTCGCAGCCCTCAAATGGATCGCACTGGGTGTCCAATAACTGCTCTATGGCTTTCTCATCAAAAGAAACTTGAACACCTCTGACCCACGACATCCTGCTTCGGGAAACTGTGTCTGGATCCACATTTGCTAGAAATTCCTTCAATATAGAGCTGGAACTGGGCCCTGGGAAGCTTACCAGTCTTTGCCACTGGCGTTTAAGAATGACTTCTCGCATTGGGTTCCCTTCCGAAAGTGTGTCCCAAAGGATTTTCTTCTCCTGAATTATTTTCTTCTGGAGGTACCAGGTATCGAATTTTTCTTAGCATTCGAGCGATCTGAATCTACCCTCATCATAATCTGCTAACCTGGCCCTTTTGCTGCCTCCTGCTGTGGTTTTCTTCTTTCCTTTAGCCACCTGTTTACCCTGAACTCAGAAGAAATTCAAACATAGGTGCAGGGTTAAGCAAGTGTAATTCCCAGATTATTTCCTTCATTAGGTCAGATCAATCAATTCAGAAATACTATGCATCGGTGAGTAATATTCATTACATTCAGAGCACAATTCAGTTCAGAGTATCCATGATTTCCATATTTAAATAGTTTGCCACGACTCAATCATTATCAGTCAGGTTAAGGTTTAGCATCATATCAATCAATTATGGCTTTCAAATAATCACTCATTGTAATAGTGAGAAACAATTATGCAATCAATCCACATATGTCAAATGGCAATGGTGATGGTCACATCAAAATTCAACATGGCCTTTGGTTTATTCACATTCCAATTTAAATGTCATGCTCACAATTCCCAGATTTAATGTATTGAGCACCCCAGACAACAGTAGACAGTGTAATAGCCCCAATTTAGAAAAAATTCAATCTCAGCTCAACATTATTTTTCAAGTAATCAATGGATCAATTATATTGGCACTAAAGGGCACAGTCCAATTGATTCAGCCAGTTCATTTATAAGTTAGGCATAAGTCCTCCATTCCCAGATTTAGGTGTCTTACACACACCAAATCAGACATAATTCAATTATATTATTCCTACCCTGCCTCAAAATTACCATTTGAACCCATAGACACTATGCACATTATGACAGATAAAGGAATAGCTTTAACCTGGATTCCCAGATTTAGCTCATGACAAATCTTTAAGTTTGGTCCTAAGTATCCAAGAAACAGTTCAAACATAGTGGGTTCAATCATCAAAGCAATTATATGGGTTATATCAACAACTCAAATCCTGAACCCATTCATTCATACCAAGGTAACCGTGATTGTGGCTAACATGAAATTTCCACAAAGTCATGCTCACAACATTCAGCATTGTGGTCTTCCACCAAGATTTCAAGCACACTTCAACATTGAACAGTCATACATATATCTAAGAGCAAATCAATGTACTTATGTCGTAATCACATCATTTTATGCAATTATTGAAGGGCCTGATTTTATATTAGCAATTAGTCAAGACTAGTCCACATTATATTCCAAGTTCTCATTCAGGCATTTAAACAAACACCTAATGGGCACATAATCAATTCAATTCAATATGCCTATTCTCATCATATCAACATTCCCTATTGACCAAAATCAATATCAACAAACCAGAGACCCAAAACATTTGGTTTTCTACCCTAAGGGTCCCAAGTATTTTCTCAAAATTAGGTGTGAAGGCATTGAGCATTGAGCCTTCGGTTTCTATGGTGCCTAGGTGTGCTATTTTTTATTACCTAGCAATTAAGGTCCTGAATATTTACCTTGTCACCAGCCATTGCAGAAATTTGAGAGCTAGTGGTGTCTCCTAATTGTGCGAAGCAACGACTTAGAGAGGATGGAACTGTGAGGGATGCGAGAGAAGAGATGGAGTGAATTTGAAAGTGAAGGGGTTTGGGTGAGGCTTTTTAAGGAATGCTAATGGTGAGGGAGTGGTTAATGGAGGTTTGATGGTGGTGCTGAGGTTCAGGCGAGAAAGAGGGAGCAATTTCGGTAAGTAGGAGATTGAGGCGCGAATGAAGTAATTCGAAAATAAAAACTGATTCCGCGACCTCGCGCGGATCACGCGGCAAGCGCGCGGATCGCGCCATGAAGCACTGGAGGGTCTTTTGTTTTGTCTAATTTGCGCGATTCGCGCGGGATCTCATGCGATCCGCGTGGATGGGTATTGGAAGGACCCTCAGCCTCGAATATCTCGGGCTACTCGCGCCATACTTCACGAGACTAGCGTGGAACCTTCAAAATTAACAGCCAGGGTCGAACAACTAGCACTGATCGCGCCACTACTCACGCTATTCGTGTGATTTAATGCAGAACAGGTCAATGGGTTGAGCAACTCGCGCTACTCGCGCGGAATTCACGCGATTCGCGTCGATAGGTCGTGGCCTTGGCGCTGGTAGCACCAGTTTATGCAGATTAAGAGGCCTGGCTCGAGCATGTCACGCTATTCGCGCGACTTTCACGCTTTTAGCGTGGATGGATCGAATGCTTGACGCGGTTAGCGCCGCGCATGGCGCGAGTTGCGCCATGCTTCTGAACAGCTTTTAATCTTTCTTTGTATTTGGCTTTTTCTTTATTAACTAACATACTATTAAATTAACTATAATTGAAATTATGCATGATGATAATAATAATCTTAAACTATCAAAATTTAAAATGCCTAATTCTAGATGCATGAACCTAAAGTGACTACTAAGGAATATTCAGAAAAATAAATTTACTGTTAGCAATCTTAAACAGAACCTAAAGCACTATGTACATTACCAGAGGCTCGTTTAACGTCTTAAGCTAGATGCTTGTTCCTTTTTAATCCTCAGTGACTTTGAGTGGAACAGAAACTGAATTTCTGTCCACATCTCCCCCAAAATAATGTTTCAAGCGATAACCGTTTACCTTAAAAGCTCTGTCGCTATCCAAAGGTGAGATGGCCACTGTGCCATAAGGATACACCTCTCGTACCAGGAATGGTCCAGACCAACGTGATTTCAACTTGCCTGGAAAGAGTCGCAGGCAAGAATTATATAACAGCACTTGTTGGCCAGGAACAAACTCCTTTGGACAGATTTGGTTGTCATGCCACTTCTTTGTCTTCTCTTTGTAGATTCTGGCATTTTCATATGCAGCTAACCTGAACTCATATAATTCATTCAACTGAAGTAGCCTCTTCTCATTAGCTTTTGTTAGTTCAAAATTTAAGAACTTAGTTGCCCAAATTGCTTTGTGTTCAAGTTCAATAGGGAGATGGCAAGCCTTACCATAGACAAGCTGGAAAGGAGACATACCTATTGGAGTTTTAAATGCAGTTTTGTATGCCCACAAAGCATCATCTAGCTTCTTAGACCAGTCCTTTCTTGATGTTCAAACAGTTTTCTCGAGTATTCGCTTCAGTTCTCGGTTGGAAATCTCTACCTGTCCACTTATTTGAGGATGATAAGGGGTTGCTACTTTGTGTTTGACTCCATACTTGGCCAACATGCCATCTAGCTGCTTGTTGCAAAAGTGAGTCCCTCCATCACTAATGATTGCCCTCGGTACCCCAAATCTGGTGAAGATATTCTTTCTTAGGAATGAGACCACCACCTTGGCATCATTGGTGGGTAAAGCAACTGCCTCAACCCACTTGGAGACATAATCCACAGCAACCAAGATGTATTGGTTGGAGAATGATTTAGGGAAAGGTCCCATGAAATCAATGCCCCACACATCGAACAGCTCAACTTCTTGGATGTTATTCAGTGGCATCTCATCTCTGCGAGATACATTGCCTGTCCTTTGACAATTATCACATTGCATCACAAAGTTTTTAGCATTCTTGAATAATGTTGGCCAGTAATAGCCACATTGCAGCACTTTGTGTGCAGTCCAATTCGCTTTCAGCTACACATCTGCGGATAACATTGTCAGTGCATTGAAAATATAAGTAGGGGTTATCCTAGAAATACCTTCTCGCATCATGTAAGAATTTCTTTCTTTGCTGCCAATTGAGATCTTCAGGAATGATTCCAACAGATTTGTAATTGGTCATGTTTGCAAACCATGGACTGAATTGCACAGCAAGCACTTGCTCATCAGGGAAAGACTCATTGATTTCAACTTTTGGTCCATCTTGCAAGCTTTTCTCCTAAATCCTAGACAAGTGATCAGCTACCTTGTTCTCCACTCCAGCCTTGTCTCTTATTTCCAAGTCAAATTCCTGCAGCAATAACATCCAACACAGCAAGCGTGGTTTTGCATCTTGCTTATGCAGTAGAAATTTAAGAGCTGCATGGTCAGTATAAACAATCACTTTTGAGCCTACTAAATATGATCTAAACTTATCTAAGGCATACACAACAGCTAGCATCTCTTTTTCAGTTGTGGCATAATTTACTTGTGCCTCGTTTAAGATTTTATTAGCATAATAAATAACATGCAAGCGCTTTTCTTTCCGCTATCCTAAAACTGCACCTACTGCATAAGCACTAGCATCACACATTAGTTCAAAAGGTAAACTCCAATCTGGAGCTATTAAAACAGGTGCAGTGGTGAGTTTATGCTTCAAGGTGTTAAAGGCTTCAAGACACTCATCATTAAAGCAAAATTCTGTGTCTTTCTCCAGCAATTGACTCAATGGCTTTGAAATCTTGGAGAAATCCTTGATGAAGCGCCTGTAAAAACCTGCATGTCCTAAAAAGCTGCGAACACCACTAACATTAATAGGAGGAGGTAATTTCTCAATGAATAACAATTTAGCTCTATCTACCTCAATTCCCATTTCAGAAATTTTATGGCCTAGCACTATACCTTCTCTTACCATGAAATGACATTTTTCCCAGTTCAAGACTAAATTTGTATCTTGACATCTTTTTAGAACTTTAGTTAGGTTAGCTAAGCATGAATTAAAGCAAGGACCAAAAACAGAAAAAACATCCATGAATACCTCAAGTCCTCTTTCTACCATGTCAGAGAAAATCGATAGCATGCATCTCTGGAAGGTTGCAGGCGCATTACACAATCCAAATGGCATTCTTCTATAGGCAAACACCCCAAATGGACATGTGAAGACTGTCTTCTCTTGGTCCTCCGGTGCTACTGGGATTTGGTTATACCCAAACGTTCAAGCATTTGGTCCATGAAAGGGAGTGGAAAATGGTCTTTTCGGGTTGCATAATTAAGCCTTCGGTAATCAACACACATTCTCCATCCTGTGATGGTTCTTGAGGGGATCAAGTCATTGTTGTCATTTTGGATGACCGTCATGCCCCCTTTCTTTGGAACCGTTTGAACTGGACTTACCCAAGCTGTGTCTGAAATTGGATATATCATACCTGCATCCAAAAGCTTAACAACCTCTTTTCTTACCACTTCTTTCATTGTGGGATTGAGCCTTCTTTGTGGCTGTCTTACAGGTTTAACATCACTTTCCATTAATATTTTATGAGTACAAAAGGAGGGATTTATACCTTTCAAATCTGAAATAGACCAGCCTATGGCTGAATTGTGCTCCTTGAGTACCTTAAGCAATTTCACTTCTTCATGTCATTCCAGCCCTCTGTTGATTATGACTGGATATGTTTCATTCTCACCTAAGAACACATATTTCAAGTGTTCAGGCAATTCTTTCAATTCCACTTTAGGTGCTCCAGCTGAAATATCATCTACTTTTTTCTCCAGCTCCTCTAGTACAGGTTCAGGTGTGGCATTTTCCTCTGCAGTGCTGAATTCTGCAGAAATGTCTGCTGCTGCCACAATTGTTGTCTCTGCTGCAGCTGAATTTTCTGCTGCATCATTGTTTTCTACTGTAGAGTTTGCTGCAAAATCTGCTTTTGCTGATATGGTTGCTGTTGAATATACTGCTGCTGCATTTTCTGTATTTTCTTCAATTACTGCTACCATACCTGATGTCATGCCTGAACAAATCACATTATCCAGTACATCCAGCCTAAAACAGTCATGTTCATCAGCTGGATGCTTCATGGAATTAAATACGTTAAACACAACAGACTCATCATTTAATCTCAACTCAAGCTTTCCCTGCTCTACATCTATTAAGGACCTAGCAGTGGCTAGGAAAGACCTTCCTAACAGCAGAGGGATTTCACTTTCACCCTCCATGTCCAACACAATAAAATCAGCAGGAAATATGAATTTTTCTACCTTCACTAAAACATCCTCAATTACCCCTGAGGGTTTCCTTAAAGATCTATCTGCTAATTGCAAGGATACTCTAGTAGGTTTTAATTCAGATATTCCTAGGGACTTACACATAGATAATGGCATGAGATTTATACTAGCCCCTAGGTCACAAAGTGCTCTCCCTACATTTATGTTTCCTATAGCTATAGGGATGTTAAAACTTCCAGGATCTTTCAATTTAGGAGGAAGTTTCCTCTGAATTATTGCACTACACTCCTCAGTGAGTGCTATGGTTTCACAATCTTGCAGCTTATGTTTCTTAGATAGAAGTTCCTTCATGAATTTTGCATAGTTAGGCATATTAGCTAATGCCTCAGCAAATGGAATATTGATATGTAACTTCTTAAACATGTCTAAAAACCTGGCAAATTGCTGCTTCTAAAGTTGTTGTTTGGTCTGCACCGGATATGGAGGCTTCTCAAAACGAGAAAAGTCCCACTTCTTAGGTTGAGATGCAGAATTCTGCTCTTCTGAATTTTCTGTAGCTTTTTCTTTTGATGGTTCAGCTGCTGCATTTTTCTTCTCCGCTTCCTTTCTACTCACCTCAGGTTTTTCTGGTGTAGACAATACCTTACCACTTCTAGTTGTGATGGCCTTGGCGTGTTCCCTTGGGTTTATTACTGTGTCACTTGGGAACTGGCCTTGTGGTCTCTCAACTAACTGTTTTGCAAGTTGACCAATCTGGTTTTCCAGATTTTTGATGGAAGCGTCTTGGTTTGTTCTATGAGCTCTTGTTTCAGCTATAAATTCGGTTGTTGTTTTTGACAGCTGCAACACTACTTTTTTGAGCTCCGAAGGCTCCTTGTTGGGAATAGGAGGGGGCTGTAAGTAGTTGTTAGATTTGTAGTCTAAGCCACCTCCTTGGAATTTCCTTTGATAGTTGTTCCCTAGAGCAAAATTATTGTAATTTCTCTGATAAGGCTACTGTTGCCTCTGCTCATTCCAAACTCCATTAACCTGCACAGGATTAGCTCCAACAAGAATAGGGCAAACATTAGACTCATGCTCACCTTGGCAGTATTCACAAATTACATGTGGTTGGCTGGCTGCCACTTGTGCTGCAGAAACTTGCAATTTATCAAACTTTTTAGTCAATTTGGCTAGCTGATGTGCCAAAATTTTCTGTTCTGCAAGCATTGCATCGTTACTGGACAACTAAATTGGTTCTCTCTTTGGCTAATGTGTTATACTTTCATTTTCATTCTGGGCCAAAGAATTGATAAGCTCATATGTTTGAGCTGCTGTTTTGGACCTTATAGTACCTCCTGCTGCAACATTAGCTATCATACGAGTTTCAGGAGTCATACCATTAAAGAATATAGTACCTACTTACCTACAGGCATATCATATCGTGGACACCTCCTGATCAATTCTTGGAATCTATTCCAAGCAGCACATAGGGATTCTCTTCCAGTCTGAGTAAAGTTGGTGATTTCATTCACCAATCGGTTATATTTGTCCATGGAAAAGTACTCTGCAAAAAATCTTGAAACTAAGTCCTCCCAAGTTGAGATGCTATTGGATGTTTGTCTATTCAGCCATCTCAACGCATTTCCTTTAACAGCAAAGGGAAATAGACTTAATCTCACTGTGTCATCTGAGACCCCTTGGTGTCTGATAGTATCACAGATTCTGAGAAATCTGTCAATGAAGTCATGTGGGTCTTCAAAGTCTTCTCCTCCAAACTGACTTCGCTCCACCAATGCTATCAATGAAGGGTTGATATCGAAATGATTAGCTTGTATTGGTGGCCTCACAATGCTGGAGTTGGGTCTTGTGAACATAGGAGCCAGAATATCCTCCATTAGTTCATCTTCCGGTCTCCGTCTCGACTGGTTAGGTTGTTCTTCAGCCATCTCTGCTTCAGACTCTAATTCAGGAAGTGAATCAAAGTCAAAATTTTCAACTTCTCTCCTTCTTTGTCTAGCTAGTCTCCTTCGGATTGTTCTTTCTATTTCTAGATCAAACTGAAAATCCTCAGAACTAACTGAACCTCGCATAAACTTGAGAAGTGATTAGTAACAAAATTCAAATCACGGCAAAAGAACCAATTTGGGGTTTTTCCACAAATTATTTACCAATTTGGGGCTGTTTGAAACTTATTTACGAAAATGGTGTAGTGAAACACGCCTAATCTGGGCGTGACTCAAATCGGTCGCTAATTCCGTCTCTAACACTTTTTGCGACGGAATATTCAGTCGCAAAAATTGTTAGCAACGAAATTAGCGACCGATTTGAGTCACGCCCAGATTAGGCGTGTTTCACTACACCATTTTCGTAAATAAGTTTCAAACAGCCCCAAATTGGTAAATAATTTGTGGAAAAACACCATTTAGGTTCTTTTGCCTTCAAATCACAAGATTAAAATTATTGTAAAAATCCGTTTACCAATCCCCGGCAACGGCGCCAAAAACTTGTTGCGATACCCGAACACTATGGCAAGTGCACCGATCGTTTCAAGTAATAAAATAGGTAAGTGAGTATCGTTCTCCACAGGGATTGGGGTGAAATTCACAATAATTATAAATCTCAGTAATTGGAAGTAAAAAGAATTTTATTTTTAAAAGAATTGTTGTTGGGTTGATTGAAGTGTTGAATGTAAAACAGAATTTAAAGAATTAAGTGCAGTAAATTAAACAGAGTTGTTACCAATTAGAAGAACAATTGTGGTTGTAACGCCCCAATCCACTAATCAGGGTCATTACTAAACACAATCACATCAAGCACAGATAATCAATCAGAGTTTAAGCAGTTTGAAAGCATATACTAAAAGTGACATCATCAAATGTCATCTGTATAACACTGTACACCATAATATGGTGTCTATACATAAAAGTTTCTCTGTACAGTACAAAACTATACAAATATCCCATCAGGTACATCAAAAATCCATAACTAAAGGATAAATACAAAACATCTGAGCTACATGCTCATGTCCTCTAGCCTAAGGTGTCCATCAGCAGCTAATCCTGCATAGGTTTCTTGCCTTGGGATCTATCTGCTACTCTCGAGGAATCACCTGCATCATAAGTCCCACAAACGGGGTGAGATATAAAATCTCAGTAAATTCAGGGCCCTTGAAGGTATTTCCTTCCCCTGGTTCACTGACAACACACACACACACATATATATATATATATCAACCATTATCATCATCAGTGAAACATTAAATCAATAATCAAGCACATCAATGCACAATACACCTGACCACAATCAGGTTATACACATCCATCAGCCAAAACCCAGGGCATACTCATGGCATAAAGCCATTCATCACATCAATAACTGCCATGCGAAGGCTACATCTAAGTATATAGGAACATCTCCTCACAGGGAGGCTACCTCTATATACTCGGCACATCTCCTGCATGTATCCCTAGCGGAGGCTTCCTCTAGATATATAGGTACATCTCTATCTCGAGGCTTCGTCTATATATCAGGTACATCTCCTTTTGGTGAGGCTACCTCTGTATACATAGGTACATCTCTTGTCAC
>PYAF01004491.1:39545-56944 GCA_007407185.1 Glycine tomentella
TTCTGATTGTTCAGAGAATAAGTCTTTCCTACTTTAGCTAATCCCTAATCCCTTAGTGAATTAACCCTTTAACCTGAATCGAAAACCTAATTCCTTAGTGAAGTCTATCAAGTTAAGCAATTAAAAGACCATATTATAAGTTCTGCAGCCACGCATCCCTATCCCTAGGTAATGAATAACTGTTACTTTACTAAGGTCAGAAATTAGAATCCCAACGTCCCCATTGCGAATCCTAACTCTCAATACTTAATTAGAATGGCCAATTCCAAATAAGAATAAAACAATCAAAAACAGAGTAAAGCAAAACAATCAAGAAATTCTCATTCAATACCAGTTAAGTTATAGAGGAGTTCACATCAGTTCATGGCCTTCCCACAATACAAGATTTAGCCTACCATAGGCCTCAAGAATACAAAAGCTGTTGAATAATTCATAGTTCTGTTGAAACCCTAGCCTTGATTCTTGAATTTCAGAGGGTTGTAGAATTATTTCTGGATGACAGATGGTTAATGGATGAATAAATGGATCATTTTTCAGTCCTCGGAGGCCTTATATTTATAGAATAATTTAATTAAGGTAACAAAGCCTAAAACAGTGCCAAAATTCGAAACAGATAAATCTAAATCAAGAAACAGAATCTCTGTGGCGCGACCCGCGCGGAGTCCCGCGCTGATCGCGTGGAATGCTCGAATGGATGGCGCTGATCACGTGGAACTCCACGCTAATAGCGTGAAGTCTTCAAGTTGAATGGTCTGATGTTGGACTTCTGGCACTGATGGCGCGGCTGTGGCGCGATCCGCGCGGAGGCTTCGAATAAGTGGCGCGATTAGCGTGGCCATGGCGCGAGTCGCGTGACTTCTTCGAGTTGGAAGGTTGGCCTTTGAGCATCTGGCGCTACTAGCGCGGAGTGTGGCATTGATCGCGCGGCTTGTTCGAATTTGATGCCTGTTATTATGCATTTGGCACGACTCACACGGGATCCGGCGCGATCCGCACGAGACCTTGAACTTGCTTTTCTTCCTTCTTTTGCCTTGATTCTCCTCTTTTAAGCCTTAAAATGCACAAATGGTAATGATATGAGATTAAATCAAACTTAATAATAAACTAACCTATTCTAATCTATTTTATTAATTATTTAACTAAATTATAACCTAAAACTATCCTAAAACTAAGATGTGTTTGCAACACATCACTTGGCCTTCCAAGATCCAAGAAGGGAAAGGATTCTATCTTTGTTGTTGTTGACAGGTTTTCAAAGATGACACACTTCATTCCTTGTCACAAAAGTGATGATGCTTGTGAAGTAGCCAATCTTTTCTTCAAGGAAGTGGTGAGACTACATGGATTGCCAAGAAGCATAATGAGTGATAGAGACACTAAGTTCCTTAGCCACTTTTGGAAAACATTGTGGGGTAAGCTTGGTACAAAACTTTTATTTTCATCAACTTGTCACCCACAAACGGATGGCCAAACCGAGGTGGTTAATAGAACATTGGGATAGCTCCTTAGATGCTACATCAAAGGTAATTTGAGAAATTGGGAGGAGTGTCTACCTCACATTGAGTTTGCTTACAATAGGGTAGTTCACAAGACTACTTCTTTATCTCCTTTTGAAATTGTTTATGACTTTAATCCTTTAACTCCTCTTGATTTATTGCCTTTACCTAATACTTCTTCTATGGTTAATCATGATGCTTTATCTAAAGCTTCTTATGTTAGAAAGTTGCATGAACAAGTGAAGGCACATGTGGAGAGAAAGATGGAACAATATGCCAAGCAAGCCAATAAGCACAAGAAGCAAGTGATCTTTAATGAAGGAGATTTAGTGTGGCTTCATTTAAGGAAGGATAGATTTCCTCAAGAAAGGAAATCCAAGCTACAACCTAGAGGAGATGGACCTTTCAAGATTCTAGAAAGGATCAACGACAATGCTTACAAACTTGAATTTCCTAGTGAGTATGGTGTGAGTAATACTTTCAATATTTGTGATCTTTCTTTGTATGATGTAGGTACAAATGAAGAGACAAACTTCGGGACAAGTCATTTCCAAGAAGGAGGGGATGATGGAGGTCCAAGACAAACCAAAGGTCTAGAAGGAGACCTTGAAGCATTTCCTTTGATGAGCTTCAAGGGACTAATGACAAGAGCTAGGACTCAAGCACTTCAAGACCATATTTAAGCTAACTTGGACAAGATTGAAGTTGCACACCATATCAAGGATGATAAGAGCTGGATTTTGATGTCTCAAATTCAATATAATCCAACAAATTCCAGCAATTGCTAGAAGAAATTCAATAAAACAATTTTAAATAGGTTGTTACTGTTTTAATCGAATATTTTGGCCTTGTAATCGATTACAGTATTTTGTGTTGCAAATAGGAATAAGACCTTTCTATGTTAATCGATTAAATGATTGGTGTAATCTATTATTTCATTGATTTAATTGATTACAATAGCAAATTAATCGATTAAACCAGATTTTAGTTGTTGTAAACAGAATAAGCTCTTTCTGCTTTAATCGATTAAATGGTTAGTGTAATCGATTATTTTAGTTTTGGGCTGATTTAATTGATTACCATGTCGAATTAATCGATTATTTTGGCCATATATCAATTTCCAGGATGGATAAGAGCAAAATAATCGATTACCAAACCAAGTAATCGATTATTTAGGTTAAATAATCGATTACTTGGTCGAAATAATCAATTAAACCAGTTTTTAAGCTTTTCTGCACATGTTTGGGAAGCCAAAGGTCACTTATGGAAAGCTTGCACTTCAAGCTTCATTTAGGCTTCATTTCAATTTGTATTTTCTTACATTTCAGTGACATTTAGCTTGTAATTTCATGGCCTATATAAACTGTCAAAACTAAATGTAACTAATTTTGGTTGATCAATACAATTTCTGAAAATTGTTGTGAGAGTTTCTCTCTTGTTCTTGTTCAAGAACTTCTGAGTCTTACCAATGGCTTCCCAATGCTATTGTGGTGATTCTGCCTAGGCTTATTGGAAATCCTTTTCCATGGTGCCATTCATTGTCTTCACCTTCATCTCTATCCTTCTTCCATCTTCCATTTTCTGCAACTTAAACTCTGAAAATAGTCCCAATTCAATGAGTGCTGGAACTTATGACTTCTTGAGGTATGCTTGAAGCTTGGGTTCTATTGCAAGGAAGATTTGGGAAAACTTAACAGCTATGGGTTCAGTTGTATCTCATCAACTTCGTTTGTGCTCAATCCACATCGTACTGGAAGAAAGGTTTACTCTAATATCATTTGTAACATCCTTGATTGTCAACTTATCAACGACTCTCACACTACGACACTTCATACAACAACGCTTCACTAAACTCCCCGTTGATCAAAACCTCCACCGGTCAGAACCCCTTGTAGGTAGCCCTTTTTGAGATGTTAAAATTTTTCTTCGGCTGCTTCCAATAGCAATGACTGTCCCCACAAACCAACATCAGATTTTTCAGTGTGTTTTTTCCTCACTCACATGCTTTTAGAAAACTTTCTAGAAGGTCACCTAGAATTGAAACATAATGCGGTAAAACAAATGCTAAAGGATGAAACAATTTCCATTGACTATATGAATTCATGAGGAAATTTGGCAGACCTGCTGAGGAAACCCAAAGGGAAGAAACTGATATACGAAATATCAAGGGGAATGGGACTTAAGCCACTTGAAACAAACAAGTGATGGTAACCTAACCTTTGTAATTGGAGATCCCATGAAGAAGGTTCATATGGGTAAAAACAAGTCACTTGTTAGTTCTGCTAGCACTAAAATTAAATAATTTGAGTCCATTCCTATGGTGTGAGAAAGCGCTAGATATTGCATTAATGAGAGGTTAAGCTTAAAGCTTTTAATGAATTTCATGTCCCTTACGGGTGGTGTATAATTGCAGCATACACTTGATGAAATCACCTATATAAGTGTCAAGTAGGGCCGCTTGCATGAGATAGCGGCAAAATCTCTAGAGCATTCATGAATATCGGGTGAACGCATGGCCTAATAGCGCAAAACAATGATAACGACAAGATTTGTGGGGGTGTAATGTGATTGGTAGACCACTGACATACATTAAGCGTTTTTGGTGCATATAGCTTGCTACACCAACTACGTTTGTGTTAGGTCCTATCAATCCCAGATTGGTTCATATAGCTTATTACACCAGATCGGAAACATTATATCCTAAATGAGAATCCAAAACCTTTCTTTCTTCTTTTCTTATCCTTTTAAAACCTTTTTAAAATCTTTTGAAACTTTTGAAATATGTGGGGATTGTTGTATTTTTGTCGAGTATTTCAAAAGTTTCAAGTTCTACATTGGGTAGTTTAACTTTTCTCAAAAGGTATATATATCTACACGAGATAAGATATGTTAAACTAGCTAGAAGAAGCAAAGGTCTCACACGTGTGAGATCGGGCCAAGTTGGCTCCATATAGTCGGGCAACAGATAAATATAAATATAAATTAGCTAGTGCAACACAAATAGAATATATAACATTTTATAGAATGTATTTTTTTATAATTTTCAAATTTAAAAATAAAGGATGTTTTGATATAAAAAGAAATTTAAACACCATTCATATAAAAATTGTATAAATTTATTTTATTTTATCAATAGTTGTATAAATTAAATTTATATTTAAATATAGGTTTATAAATTAAATTTAAATATAAATATCTAAGAGTCTTTAACATAAAAAGTCAATAATTGTAAAAACCATCCCAATGAATTTGTCTAAAAATGATTACTCACATGACAGACGAATATAAAGATAGATTAACGCAACATAAATAAATTACACAATTATTTAAAAATATTTTTTTATACTTTCAGGTTAAAAAATATGAAGAAAGTTTTGAAATAAAAAAATATAAACATAGTAAGAGTCTCTTAACATAAAAAAATTTAGTAATTATTAAAAAGTTAATAAAAAAAATTGATTAGCCTTGAAATGGTCATCTGTGCAACGGATGAATATTTTAAAATATAGATTAACAAAAAATCAATAATATAATTATTAAAATATATATTATTTTTTATACTTTTAAATTTAAAAGATGAAAAATATTTTAATATAAAAGAAAATTTAAAACGCTATTTATATAAAAATTATATACATTAAATTTAAATATAAATATCTCGGATGAATATAAAAAAATAATCAACCTAATAAATTTGTAGTTATATGTTTCTGTCTGATGTATATCAATAACAGCAATAATTTAAAGTTTAATTAAAACATTTAAATTTATCTAAAAAATGAAAACACTTAAATTTATACCCGCCGAAGAAAGAAGCGGCCTCCGCACTGCCACGACTTGTGTTGCTGCGCGCCATGAATAGCCCTTCTTCCGATTCCCCGTTCGCAAAATCAGACAGAGACAGAAAAAGAACCCCTTCCATTATTTCTCACTCGCTACTTTCCCGAGAAAATTCCCGAGAAAGGGAAAGAAAAACACCAAGAGAAACCCTAGTCAGCACCAAAATCTAAAAAAATCGCAATCCCGATCGTGATCCGATCCAACGAAATGGATCATTACAAGGTTCTCGGCCTGCACCGAACCGCGACCAAGGAAGAGATCAAAGCGGCGTTCAAGAAGCTAGCGTTCCAGTTCCACCCGGACAAGCATTCGCAATCGCCGAAGGCCGTTCGGGAAAACGCCACACTTCGATTCAAGCAGGTCTCCGAGGCCTACGAGGTTCTGATGGACGATCGCAAGCGCGCCGATTACAATTTCCGGCTGAGATCCGGCGCCGGCACCGGAAACAACTACTATTCTCAGTATAGCTACGGAGACGGTAGGAGTAGGAACAGTTATTATGAGTATAAACCTAGGTATGGTGGTGGTGGCGGCGGCGGCTTTGCGTCCAAGTTCGAACTTGCGTTTCGGATTTTGACGGCGCGGTCTTGGCTTCTCAATCTCGGCTTCGCAGCGTAATGAACTGTCCTTATTCTTTGTGATTGTTAATTGCTGTTTGTTCAAGTTGGATTTTTTTATGCTAGGAAGCAAGATATTGTTCTTCTAGTTCAATTGAATTTGATAATTAGTGGCTGGCTTCTTACAGGCATAGATGTTTTATGTATTCTTTTGAGTTATTCTGATATGAAGATGATTATTAGCTGAAGAGGAATGCTAGTAACACACCTGTAACAAAATAGTTCTACTAACACACTCTTCACTATTTAGTTAGAATTTATTGGAAGTTATGAAATTGAGTGTGATTCATTCAATATGAAATGGGACCTACAAAGTTATGTAATTTCCGATAAATTTAACCAATAGTATTGCTAGCAATTCTCTTGAATTGATTAGTATCCTGATGGCAGCTTTGGATATCTTGCTAGATTTGTTTGTCTAGTACTTTGTAATTTCTTTTCGGCTGATTCCATTAACAACTTATTGCCTATTGTTATTAGCATATATATCATCCTTGAACTTGAAATTTAATTCTTAGTTAAAATTTTGGTGATGCTTATCAACCTTGTATAATAAATTAGAGTCCTGTGAGAGTGGGATAATTTCCTTACAAAACTCTATTTCTTCATCAAAGACATGATTTGTTGGTTGAAAACTGCCTATCTTTTTCTTTTTTCATTTTTAACCATTTATTTTGTAAGGAAATTATCCCACTCTCACAGGACTCCAATTTATTATATAAGGTTGATAAGCATCACCAAAATTTAACTAAGAATTAAATTTCAAGTTCAAGGATGATATATATGCTAATAACAATAGGCAATAAGTTGTGAACGGAATCAGACAAAAAGAAATTACAAAGTTTAGGCAAACAAATCTAGCAAGATATCCAAAGCTGCCATCAGGATACTAATCAATTCAAGAGAATTGCTAGCAATACTATTGGTTAAATTTATTGGAAATTACATAACTTTGTAGGTCCCATTTCATATTGAATGAATCACACTCAATTTTATACTTAATTTTATAATTTCCAATAAATTTTAACTAAACAGTGAAGAGTGTTTTTTTTTCAACTTCCTCGTATCTATCATTGGGTTCATCTATCACCGACCCCAATTAACTTGAGTTAAAGGTGCCGTTGATGTTGATCAATTACACAAATAAAATTTGCTTAATTTGATTTATCATATTTCCTATGTATCTGCCAATCCATATGTAAGATTCTGCATATAGAGGTTGATGCAAGTTTATATATTTTCTAACAATTCATCTTAATATATGAAATTAGAGTACACTTTCTTGCAAGTGAGTTAATCTCTTAGTCTACTCCCTTTAAGAAAGGTCAAATTACTCAGTAGCAGTGTTGTTAAAACGTAGTGTCAACGTAGAAACGGTGGGGGTTAACAAAAACGTAAAAACGTGAAACGTAAACGAAACGTAAGAGTTTACTACATATACAAAAATAAATACATATCCAACATATATATATATATATATATATATATATATAACTAAAACACACCAATATATAAGTTATCACAAATTTAAGTACAAACACTAAGAAAATAAAATAAGTTCAAACTTAGTTATCATAATTTCATAAAATAAGTAAAGTGTATTAATAATAAAAAAAGACTGTAAATAGCAACTATTTAAATTAAAACTTATAAGTCAATTTCAAAAATGTAATTTCAAACTGCAAAAAGAAAAAAGGTGGATATAGAAAGTAAATTAGACCCAAATAACTAACCTAGCTATATTCATCTTGTCTGTTTCAAAGAACTTTGATAAGCTACAAAAACAAATCAAACAAAATTAAATAAAAAGACAATAGCTTCACGAAAATGAAAAGCAAAAATATCATCAGTGTGCAGCTTGTTCCAGGAGGGTGCTAAAGGTTCCGAGCCATATCCGAGCTCTTTCCTTGTAGGGTCACAAATTTCTGTTGCAAACTTTCCCCATGGCCTCCTTCGAATCCCTCTACACATGAAATGAGATTTGTATGGAGTCTGGACATCAATTTATACCTGGGTTTCCTGCAATTCGATGTAAAACCAGATCTTGTGCAGCGGCGACGATGTGATGGAGTTGAAGCAGGTGAGGAGGTCAGGTTTTTTGCGGCGGACCTTAAGCACAATCATGCAAGGTTAGATCTGGCGGTGGAGGTGTCATACGGCCACGGTCGCAGAGCGCCAGAGCCGGAACAGGTATTGTCACCGCAATCCCTAAGCGCGAGAGAAGAAGAAATTCAGGGAAAAAGCAAGCTGAAGGAGAGATTTTTTTTTTTTATAAGCACTGAGTCAACTCGGTAAACTCGCCGAGTCAACCGAGTTGACTCGCCATTTCAACCCGTTTTGCTCAAATTCCATTTCGACGCCCGTTCGACACGATTTTGTCTATTAAAACATGGAAACGTGCGTTTCAACCGTTTTGAAACTACGTTTTAACAACAATGCTCAGTAGGTCCCTGAACTATTTGCGAATTTTCAACTAGGTCCCTAAACAAAAAAAAAAAAAAAGTTGGTCCATGGGGTTACTTTGGCTTAAAACCACCTCAAAATGACAATTTGTGGCAGTTTTAGAGACCCCAGGGACTCAATTTTTTAAAAAATTGACAGATCAGGAACCTAATTAAAAAAATAGTTTAGGGGCATATTTGAAAATTTGCAAGTAGTCCAGGGACCCACTAAGTAATTTAATCTTAAAAAAATAACATGTCATTCTTAATCTATCTTCTTTTAAAATTTAAATTCAATTTCTGTTGAATTTATTATGCATATCTTCGTAATTTTAAATATTTGTTGTTTTAACCTGTAACTGGATACATGATGATAGGACAACCTGAAAACTAGCTGAATCTGAATACAGTTATCCAGATATATGCATGAATTCAACAATTCTTCTTGTTATATCGGATATTGAGTTCATGAATAAAACTTCTCTTGGACCTATAATATTCTTGATGATGATAGATTATGCAAAAGGATATTCTAGGGGATGTTACATAAGCACTAAATCGAATTTGCTTCTATCACTCCATCTTATTATTAATTTTATCTGTGAATAACTATCGAGTGCTTAGGTTCTTTTTGTTTAAAGATATCTTTCCAATAACCTGATGAAAGAGTTTGGTTCAGAGCTATATTAGGTGGGATAGTTGTCATTGATTCAGGTGGAGAATCCTTATGGAGAATGCAAAATTCTGGGGTAAGATTTTGATTTTCTCTCTTTTTTCCAATTTTTCTGTACCACTTTCCAGCTTAATTATTGTCTTTATTTCATTTCTTCAGGATAATTATGAAAGTACATATCCTGTAACATATAACTGATCCATGAGCATGGGCTTTTTCTTTGTTCTCAATCATGTATTTGTTTTCTTTTGTTAATGTGAAGAAAAAATTATTTATATGATAAATCCTGCCTCAAAGATGCTTAATGACTCATAGTAAGATACAAAGATCACTTTGTCTAGCAAAATTAGCTATTGACTCATTCACCATATTACAATTCTGTGGAATATAACGTCAATCAAAAGATTGTAAACTATGAAAGCAAGAGGCATAACAGTAGATTTCTGGTGGAATGTTTTGTAGGCTGAACTTCCATTTGGCTTGTGAACTTGACAGGAATTTGTTGGTCTCCACTGGTCTGGTCTATTCATTCTCTATTCTCTGTTTTTCCTCCCTTCCTCCTATACCTAAATCTCTAATTTCAACACCATTATTAGAAGGTTCTACAAATTCTCCTTCCTGCAACTGTCCTCTCATTCAAACAACTACTATTTTGAAATCTACCTTAAGTTTGCTTATATGAACACTTAATGCATGATAGGAACCTGCTCTGAATAGCAGAAAACTGGAATTTAACACAAACTACAAAATCTTAAAATATAAAGTTACAGAGTCAGATACTGCTAGTATTGTGAGGGCCAAGCTTTCTTCCAAATCCCACTCCTCAACCAACTCCTTGCTTACCCTCTCCCAGTTTTGTCTCAGTCACATTTATTTCCCCTTCTGCTCTAACAGAACGCCACTGTCTTTCTCCTCCCTATTGCTGCTAGCCTTATAGGCTAGTCAAAGAAAATCCCCTTATGCATGTTGCTTTCCACCTCTACTCTGGCTTATGTGAATCATTACCCTAGCTTTTCCCTTTACTTCTCTTCCTAGTCTTATGTGCTCTATTAATAGAAGGGTACTTATCACCACTCCTTTTCTTTGTGTTTTCCTGCTGTGAAGTTTTTTGCTAACTCCTATAACAGTGTCCACACCCATTACATCCAAATTCACCTTAGGGTGAGGGTAAAAAATTCCTGAATCATTTTAATTAGAAAAATCATATTGAAAACTGATCCACATTTTTTTTTATCTCTATTTGCACCCACCCTTATCAAACTTACCTTGCATGCGTAGTTACTGGGTTTTGTTTTACCAAGTGAAACTGAAGTATGGGGGCTCAGTTTGGTTAAGGCTGGTCTCTGGCCTGATTGAATGCTGTCAATTTTGCTTCTGCATTTATTGAAATCTCAGCCACTGGTCTTCGAACTATGCTTCGTCCAGCTCAGTTCCTTTTCCCTCACACCCCATACCAGACCATCACAACTGTAAGGATGTTGCACAATCTTGTCAAGTATCAACTATGGCTAAGCCTACAGGCTTAATGAATTTTAAACAAACTTGATATTAAGTTAGTTTCACATGTAATTGTTTAAGAATCTTGGATGTTATTATCCCTAATTTATCTTGTCTAGTCTTTTACAGCAAACTTAATGTTATATTAATAGTAAGACACTTTAGTATGTTACTGTTATTTAGTTTAGAAGATAGGACAGATAAAACTTGAAATATACTTGACATGAGCATTGCTAGACAATACTTTTTTTTTTGGCATGAATCAATGACAAACTGATGTGAATGGTTTTAGTGAGTTACATACTGTGGTTGAAAATAAAAGAAAGTGGGAGATTGCAGCAAATCAACCCAATGAAATTTTTGCTTACGTGTATAAAACAAGTATTTAGTAATTGATTCTTAGAAATTTTCTGTATAATTTTTTAAGCTTCCATTCCGTGTTGACTTTATGACTTATGTGCAGAGATACTGAATTGTTCCTTTGTATTTTAATTTGTTTTTGCACTCAGAAATCTTTTGAAGAAGCCCTGAAGTCCATTGAGAAAGCCAAAGCGTATAAAGAAGATAACATCGAGGAACGTCCTTGATTGAGTTTGTTTGTTCTTGTTTCACCTACCACTTGAAAGCTTCATCACATATAATAAATAATGAATGATTAAGCTTTCATTTTTTGGGGTTGGTTGCAAAAAGAGTATTGAGAAGTGGGATTGTTCTTCTAAGTTCCTTTTGTTGTCTCGTGTAATTTTTCCTGTTTGTTAGTGTTGTGACTAGAGTAGTGTTGTGACTAGAGTGGTGCTTCATACACCATTACTCTTTTCTTCTACACCATTATTCCAAATATGCCCCTGGCAGCTTTCCTGTAATATTTGGCAAAGCTTTTCACTTTTGTTCACTGTTCCCACTTTCGTTCGCTGTGTTCATTTCGTTTTTGTACCGCCGGTTGCTAGAGACGCTCTGCATTGGTGGTTTTTGGTGGCATTGTGTTGATTTCGTCGGAGTTGTGTCGTGGTGGTGGTCATCGAAGGTTGTGAAGCAGTGTCGAGTTGCAGAGGTGGGCCTATGTTGTTTTATGGTAGCGTACGGATTCGGTAATCCGTATGGAATTCACGGATTAAGTAATCCGTAGACTCTTACGGATTGACCAATCCGTATGACTCATACGGATTGGCCAATCCATATGACTCATACGGATTGGCCAATCCATGTCTTATACCAGTACTTTTTTTATAAAAAAAAATCAAAAAATATATAGTTAAATGAGATTAATTTGAAGTTGACAAATAATTTCGTTGAGAAAATACAATACAATAAGTTAATTTTTCGATTCTTTTTTTTAACATGGTGTTCTTGAGACTTTCATAATATGTTAAAATATTATTATTATTTATTTAACACTTCATTGAATTTAATTGTGTTTGTAATAGGTTTTTTTAAGAAACAAGTGTCTGTTGCTATCTACGGCATGCTTGTGGGCTACTCACTGTTTAAATGAAGCTCAATTGTGGTCCAATCATTACATGAGTCGAATGCAAATGTATACTAAATCAATGAAATTCTGCACTAAACATGTTGACTTAAATGATTTTCACAATTGTCTAACATGAAAAAGTCAAAAAATAATGTCCAAACTGTTTAAACAAAAACATGGCATTATTGTCATCCATGTCGCCTTCGCTGTGCATCTCTTGGTCGTGTGTCCTGCGTATATACAATGTCATCAGCCTACGCTTCTCAGTGGCTTTATCTTTGTTACCTCCGACATTTCTACCACTTGCTCGGTCAAAATCTCGTCCAAGAGCCTGACGCATTCCTCTAGTCTTAGCCATAAGCTGTATAATATTTGTTTACATGTTAGATACTCTTTCTTTCAATAAGAAATACACAATTATAAAATAATAAAAGCTTGCCTTGGTAAACCTAAATTGTTCCTCTAAATCAAACATTAGATATTGTTTCAATAACAAATTCACAATTATAAAATAATAAAAGCTTCTCAAACATTTAAGCTAAATTCCTATTTACAGCCTAATAAGCATCTAACGCAATGCAAATGATAAGAAAATTAACCTATCTCAATAAATGTATGCACTATTTGACATTACTTGCTTCCATTTGGATTTATATTTGAAGTGGAAGAATAATTGGGACCAAAAAGTGGAAATACTCATACATTTATAGCATCAAAAGTGAGAGCAACTTCATACACCATGTTAAAAAAAAGAATCGAAAAATTAACTTATTGTATTTGTATTTTCTCAACGAAATTATTTGTCAACTTCAAATCAATCTCATTTAAATATATATTTTTTTGATTTTTTTTATAAAAAAGTACTGGTATAAGACATATGGATTACCTAATCCATATGAATCATACGGATTGGTCAATCCGTAAGAGTCTACGGATTACTTAATCCATGAATTCCATACGGATTACCGAATCCGTACACTACCATAAAACAACAGAGGCCCACCTCTGCAACCCGACACTGCTTCACGACCTTCGACGGCCACCACCACGACACAACTCCGACGAAATCAACACAATGCCGTGAAAAACCACCAATGCAGAGCGTCTCTAGCAACCGGCGGCACAAAAACGAAATGAACACAACGAACGAAAGTGGGAACAGTGAACAAAAGTGAAAAGCTTAGCCAAATATTACAGGAAAGCTGCCAAGGGCATATTTAGAATTTTATAAAAAATAATGGTGTAGAAGAAATGAGTAATGGTGTATGAAGCACCACTCTTGTGACTAATGGACTTAAATTGGTCACAATGGTGTATCCAGAGACAAGTGATCGTGAGGACCTATCAACTGTGGAGGCTATCAGGCAAATGAATATGGACTGGGATTGGACCGATGCAAAAGAATAAAAATGAAACCTAAACTCTTCAAAGTTTTTTATGCCTCGTAAGTGAGAGGAAATTGGTAGTGGTGGGCTGTTTGGATAGTTTGTTGTCAATTCTGATATTTTCTGTACTGCAAATATGTAAGAATGAGCAGCTATAAACTAATATTACAGCAAGAGTAATGCAGCAAAACAACGAGGAATAAAAACAGTATGCAATTCAAGAGTAAAAAATATGGAATGTGTATTATATTAACACTAAAACTGATAAAAGGAAACAAAAAAGATTGTAGGTTGTGTTCGAGAGAGCCACTCGCATTCCATTGAGGAAATTTGAAGTAAAGAAAATAACAGAATTGACAACAAACATTCCACAGTCCACACAATCCTCTCACTTATGTGGCATATCAAACTCTACAAAGTGTTTGGCATTTGGGGGTTGCTATTACTCCCATCAAAATTGTTCTTGTCCCCCATTCAAAAATTTCAAATTTAACCTTTTTTACACTATACACAATGGAATAATGTTTCCATTACACTTAGAGGGTGCAAAAAATTTTGTACAACCGAATCAAGATTTTGTTGTGCAATGTACAATGGAATCATGATTTTGTTGTATTTTTTATTTCGAATTTCCACTAGCGCAGTAGAATCGTGATTTCGTTGTGCATATGGATTTTGTGGAAAAAGTGCACAATGGAATCACGATGTTTTGTACTAGGGGGTAAATACATCATATACAACGAAAATATTATTCTGTTGGGCAATCTACAATGGGATCATACTTTCATTGTGCATGTCTTTTTAGGAGAAAAAGATGTATGACAAAAGTATGATTATGTTATACATTTTACAATAGAATCGTAATTTCGTTATACATTTTTTTTTTGTTTTTTAAATAGTTTGATAGACATACATAATTTATGTATTAAATCAAATTTCATAGAAATGTCTATTACATATTGAGATACACACCTATAAAATCAATTTGATACACATTCAACGCTTAAAATTATTTCAATCCTTAGAAATGTTTACTACATATTAAGATTCTCTAACTAATTGAAATTGTATTGAGTTGAAAGCTTGCATGTGTTTCATGTAAGGCTTTTTCCATGAACGAGCTTCGAGTGTGAAGTATCTTCTCCACTGTGGTAGTACAATAGGAGGTAAGGAACAATTATCCTTTAAAAAAAGCTACATTATTGTACAAAAGACGGAGTTAGCAAATAAATCAATATTAGTTTACAAAAGCAAATGATATTTTTAGTGAATAATATATACTTGCACAATGATTTTTGTTGACAAATCCAATTGAAATGAGATGGGACACAACTAGTGCGAGACTCCTAAGTGGAAAAAGTCCAACTTTGCAGCCTAGATAAGTGGACTAATACGACATTATATAGACTAGCAATGACATAACTCATGTCGAGAATGGTCATCCACTTCGCAACGGGCCACATTTGACATACAAAGAGGTTATTAATTCCAATAGTCTATCTTCTGAGTCAAATAATTGAACATAGAGAGAATGTTATGTTTGAAGTTCCCGAATCAAATCTTGGCAAACGAGAGATTAAGACTCCTCACCCTGGCCTAGCAAAGTTGCAATTGTCCTATAACCACAATTTCCATCCAGTGTGACATCAATAATGTTCATAGTGTATTGTTGCAATTCATCGAGAAATTCATCCAAATAATGATCCATTTTTTCTTCTTGTTGTCATGGCCACCCTTGCGAGCCACACTTGGAGTTCCCAAGCTACCAATCATCGTGTTCATTTCATCGATGCGCTCCCACATTTTGAAGGTTCACATTTGTTAGATTTCACAAATTTTGATGCACCCTTTGTTTTTATCTTTGTTGGAGAGAGACACATCGAAGTGGTATCCAAAAATGTAAGTTCATGGACTTTAGTCTTTAAGGTGATTTTACCATATACTTCTAGTTGCGAAAATCTCTTAAATAATGCATCAACCTCATGTATCGGAGTTAAGTCCCCCAAGAGTCACTTGTCGTCTAAACTACAAATAAATAACATCTTGCAATTTGACATGAATGAACTTCAAGGGAATGAAGCAATATATACTGGTAAATTTAGCAAGTTCACAAGCTCATGGTAGACCTCGAGTAACTCTAAGTGTGCAGTCACAAGCAAAACTGTCAATACCTACAGTGTCAACTCGTTGCAACTTATCGAAAATGATGTCTTGTGTTTCTCTTAATACAAAGCCGTGTAACTTCTTATACACCTTGATATTAAACTTATGTTCAGCCACATTTATGTTTTTTTTCCTTCTGAAATGAAGCCTTAATCGTCGTATGTTGCAAGACAAGAATGTTATTCATTGCATCCCAACAACTAGCTATCATGAAGCAACATCTTCAAACTCGCATGTACGACTTCAACCCTATTATGTAACAAAATGAAATGTATTTTTTTTAATTTAACAAAATGAAATGTAAAAAACAACAATGTCAAATAATTTATGTACCTATTTGTTGTTGTGTTTCCAAGATACATGACTCAAATAACCCATGCTTGCACAAACTTCTCCTTAAAAGGCTCCAATGAAAATAGTAGGAATACTTCACAAAAACCAAGAGGGGGGGTGAATTGGTTTTGTAACATCCCAAAAATTCAAGAACTACATTTAAATATTAAAGCAAGTCTTAGACAAATTGATAGTCTGTATTTGAGTTATTTGGGGGAAATGTTCAAGGGAAAAGACCATATTATCCTTTCCGTAAATTAGAAATGACAAAAATGCCCTTGAGGTCAAAATGACAAAAATGCCCCTGGATATTTTGAAAATTACAAAACTGCCCTTGGATATTTTGGAAGGATATTTTAGAAGGGGTGAATTTACATAAATGCCCTTAAATATTTTAGAAATGACAAGAACACCCTTAGATATTTTTAATAGATATTTTTATGATAAAAATAAAGAATACTCTTAGATAACAAACTATTGAAATAGTTTGTGACAAAAAGCCATAAGTGGAATAAGGCCTTCGTAAGCATCAAATGGTATAAAAAGAAGAAGACTTTTGTTCCCATCCCTAGGTGTATAGAGTAGGTGAAGATGTCAAGTTATGGAAAGATTGTTTGAATTGCGTGCAATGGAGTGATTCTGAATTAACCCAAAAACCTATTTTAGTAAAATCATCATTATAGATTGGTTAACCGTTGAATCTTCCTCAAATTTTAAAGCAAGCTTTCTAACTCATATATCTAACTTTTGACCGTTGGGATTGTCCAAATAATATCTGGAACATGAGAAATTAATTTTTCACTAAGACAGAAAATTCTAGAAAATGGGCTGCTCGCCCAGGCGAGTGGAACAGGCAATTTTTGGTCGCCTGGGCGAGTGAAGGCGGTGCTGAGCATGTATATAAAGCTCCCAAGGCACGAAAATGGAGGAATAAAGCCTCCCAACAGCCCCAAAGCTTACCTAACCTCCTACATCACCCTTCCACTTTCAAAGAACAAAAACCCTAGCATTCTGAAGCCTCACGGGAGATCTAGGAGCTTTTAGGAAGAAGTTTATCAAGCTTTTAGGAGGAAAGCTGTCCAAAAACTTAAGGAAAGCAAGGTATGGGGGAGTTTATGATAGCTTAGTTTGAATATTATCCCTTGCTTCATTTGATTAAGTCTTGTATTCTAAGTGTTTGATGAAATGCTTCAAAGAATAAAGATTGCTAGAAACTTGACCACTTGGATAAATAACTTGGTTTTAGGTTAAAGAATGATTGATGTATAAATGATTAGACCTTAACTTAATGAATGAAACATAGGTATTTTAGAAGAAAAACAATTGGCTAATGAAATATTTTACTAAAATTAAAGTAGTTTAGGTTCTACCAAAGTTTGTGGGTTTCCTTAAAAAGTGTTTTGTAAACTCTTGAATAGGTCTATTTTATGCTAGAATGATGCCTATTTAACCTTAGAATTATGTAGACCTTTATAAGGATTAATAT